>JAPKLW010001504.1:65855-181965 GCA_026898455.1 Plectranthus barbatus | reverse complement strand
ATCGAGAGATGAAGATTGGAATAGGTTTTTGTTATTAATTGAAGGACTGAGAGGTGAAAATTTATAATAGGAAGTGAGAGTTTAATACATTTGATTTTCTGTCCAACAAAGAAGAATTCAATTGTAGGATTAATCTAATTTTTATTGAGATTGATTAACTTGTGTTTTTGAGACTGAGAGGAGATAATCACTAGTTAATAATCTAGGTTTTGACTGCCCAACAAAGGAGTTGATTCCACTTTACCAGATTTTCCACCAAAAGTCTTTTATGGGTTTGGATTATTTGTTTCTTGCATGTTGATCAGATTGGTAGATTTCTCTAGGATCTGTGCTATCTTTTATTTGAATTTCTTTAAAAGTTGTTTTCATAAAACCCATAAAACTCTCAAATTTTGTTTTGCCCATACAAAAGATTGAAAAACTACATTCAGTATATGAATTACTTTCGTTGCACTATCTATGTGGGTTCGACATACCTTCGGGTTATTTATTAATTTATTTGCCCTTTGCTATAATCTGTGTGCAGGATTTTGCATCGATCAGTCACCCCTTTTTATAACGTCTCCTCGGGATTCAGCGCATTCACACATCATTACTCATCACTCTTGCTAACGTCGTCGCTTCCACCTTCAATGCCCGAACAAAACATCGGCCTCTTGAGATTCAGGTACTGGATTTGTATCTTATTTTTGCAATTGGTTTTCTTTTTCTTTCAAACTATTTGTGAAGTTCTACTCCCTTGTTCTTCCTCCGTGTTAAGATTACTGTGAGGTTTTTGGGTATCTGATTTTCGCTTTTTGAATCTGATTTCTCCGATCATCTGCTGTTTTCCAATTAGGTTTAGCCTCATCTTTCAATTCCGCTGTCGATTCTGAAATCCCATGGCCCATGATTCTGAACGCTGGGATTTAATTTTTCAAGAACCGAAAGCTTCTGAACGCTCAGGAAAGAGGAAAATCGTTGCTGGCCCTTCTGAAGAGTCTCCGTCATCATCAAGTTCCAAAGACGACCGTCCTATCGCCGAATCTTTCCGCCGCCTCGAGAAGGCTTCAGGTGCCAGCAAAACCAGCGGGCCGGGTTGTCAGACCACATTAAGAGAGACCGGCAGTACCTCTTCAACCCCCGTTCCTCTTGATCCTCCGATTGTAGGCAGATGGACTCCCCCCGAGGGATGGTCATCTCATAGGGTCCTTTGTGCTGTCTCCTCTGTCACTAGGGAAGAGATGCTTACCCTAGCTGATATTGTCCCATGCCTCAGGGCTACATATATTCGACCCAAGGCGAACCGCTGGTGCTTCGATCCTCCAGTTGGATTTATAGCCTTCTACACCTCAGCTATGGAGAATGGAGTCGGTCTCCCAATCCATCCCTTTTTTAGCGAAGTCCTCGCTTCATACAATGTCTCCCCCTTTCAACTGGCACCGAATAGCTGGTGCCACCTTGTAGGAGTATTCCTGGTCTGGATGGACCTCGGGCTAGGCCTCCCCACGGTCCACGAATGGCACTATATGTACAGAATGAACTAGTGCCGGGACAAACACTACAACTACTTTACCAGATGGAACATAATTCCCAACAATTTCCCCCTTTTTGGTGCGATCAAAGCCTACTATCGATTGCTGAGACTTAGCAGAAACATTATGAGTTACAAGGAATGCTAGACAAACTATCTCAGAATCTTATCAATTTTAAGTCCCTAGCAAGATGATTGATTTTATATAAAATTCCCCCTCAAAATATGCTGGGAAATATTCTTGTTCAATAAGATAAGTAAATGCTGCAAAGAAAGTATGCTAGTAAGCCTAGCATTTTTAAGCACAACAGACATTTACCAACCAATCATCAATCAGCAAAACATAATATCCATATTCAAATTTGTTGAATACATGAGAAGTGTATATCAACTAGAGCACGCACACAAAAATCAGAAGTGGACAATAAGATTTTTGTCACGAATCTGATGATTTCATATATAATTTTGAGAATACAAGTACAATGAAATCAACCAGAAGCAAAATAGAAAATGAGCTAGAAAGAGATAAACTTAGCTCTATGCATCGGGTGAAGGCTTCGTTGCATCAGGTGAGGGCTTCGTTTTGTCAATAGAGTCCAATCTTTTCATAGTCAGCGCTATGAACTTCTCCATACGTGCTTGATGAGCCGTTCTATCCCTTGCCTCTCTTTCCATCCTCTTCTCCAGCGTGGCCTGTAGGATTTCCAACTCCTTCCTTGCCAATTCAGCTTCTTCTTCTTTCAGCCTAGCCTGCTCAGCAATCCTTTGTTCTTCCCCCTCTTTGATCACATCAAAGTAAGAGTCGGAGAAGGAATTTCTTTCATCAACGTCCCTTCTGATTGTCACCACATCGGTCTGTACCGTAGAGACGATTTCTTCCACGTGGGTGATTGACTCCTTAACCTGAACAACCTCTTGCTGAACATCGGTGAATGAGGACTTAACTTCATAAACCACTTCCCAAACTTCAACAATCTCTTTCCTGACTTCTTCAACCACCTTGGCTTGCTGGATGTCACGTTCATGCAGGGCTGTGTTGATCAAGGACACAACATAGGATTGGAGGTTTACTTGCACAGGTTCAGCAGAAATGGGAGTATCAGGGATAGCAAGTTCATGCCCAGCTTCATTCTCAGGATGTGAGACAAATCCACCATCAATTGTCATCACAGCAGACTCCGAGACAACAACCTCTAGTCCTTGAGCACTTGACTCCCCATGAGCTACTTGACAGACTGCTGCTCCATCAACTAAACGATTGTCAGATTCCATGCATTGGATTCTATTGCTAATCATTCTTCTTCCAATTTTTGTTGTGCAGCCGAGTATATGACTTCCTCATTCATTATTCGCTGTGCTCCATCCATGATTTGAGCATTCACAGCAGCGCGCTCCATCTCTTCTCGAATTAACACATCAATATCAATTGTTATCCATCGAACAATCCAGCGATCGCCATCCTCAAGCTCTTTCTCTTCTTCAGCTTCCAACCATAACTTCAGGCTTTCTTGCTTAACCTTCTCATACTTAGCTTGGCGTCGCTTTTATTCAGCAGCGGCGCGTGCTTGACTCTTCGAAAGCTCAATTCTAGCATCTGAGATCTCATCAGGACCAAAAGATGAGGGAGGCAAAGATGAATGAGAAACCAGTCAGTGTGCCTTGATAGCACGGAGTCGGTGGAATACTTGTTTATCGGTGAATTGCTTGTCACCAGCAACCTGATCAATCCAATTGTTCGCCCAGAATTCTTCTGTTCTCCAGAAGTTGGCTCCTTCGCTGGCAAACATGAGTAGCTTCTCATCGAAAGACAGCTGGTACATGATGTAATCATATTTCCTCCATCGTCTGAATTCATCTGCTAACTGCTTTCCTTCGAGGGTACTCTCATCAATCTTAGTGTAATAGACATTCGCAATGTCTTTCTCAACTACTTGCATCACAAATTCTTCATTTTCAAAAGCCATGGGGAAGAGATCGGAATTTACCTCATCCGTCGGATCACTAGCTGCACACATTTGTCCCACTTTCCGTAACTTGAATCTTGGACCAGGAAGTCCTACGAAGGGAACTCGGTATTCTTCATTTGATCCAGCGGTCTTCTTCCTTAAGGTTTTGGCATCGTAGATATCCGTGGACTCTCCTTCTGAATCAAATTCAGATAAACAAGTGTCAAGGAAGCCTGGATCCGATTGAGTCTATGTTGGCTCAGCAATTGGATTCTCAGCATTCTCCGCAGTATCTTGAATGTCTTCCTCAAGGTTGGTTGGGAGTGCGCTAATCTCAACATCAGCAGCTTGCTCAGCATGTTGTTGAGAGCCTGCGGGGCCAACACCTTCAGGACGTCGTGGCACAGTATCAGTGTCAGATCTGGGACATGTCTCATCAGAAGGATCTCCGGTAGTAATGTGTCCTTTGCCTTTAGTTGCAGAGTGATCAGATAGGGCTTCCTTTGCAGGTACTATCGGCTCAGTAGCATCTGGTTAAGATGTAATCTCAACAAGAATTGTTTTCTCCTTCCCTTTAGAGACAGCAACGGCCTCCTCTGTTATCTCAGCTGACTTCTGTGTCGGTGCCTCTAATGCTAGCTGGTCAGCAGTTTTCTTGGCTTCTCTCTCAAGATTGGCCTATTTGACCTGTTCAAAATTTCTGTCGCTAACATCAAATTTTATCTGCTCCATTGTCTTCTGAAATTGTTTCTTCTCGATTTCCTTTTGCACCTCAGTTCTCTTCCTTTTCATTTTTCATATTCCTCTTAGACGCTCCTTGAGACATTTAGCAGACAGAGGTGTATTGTCCATCTTTTCTTCAGCAGCCTTCTTCTTTGCTGCAACTTTCTCTGCTTCCTCTTTCTCCGAGACCATGACAAGCTTTCTCCTTGGCCTCTTTGCTTTCTTCTCAGGAGAATTAGTGATTGGTCTTTGTCTCTTCGGTATTTCGATTGCAATTTCTCCCAAAGTAAGTGAGGGTTGTTCTGCTTCCTTTATAGCCATTATCTTATTAATTTTCACCTCTGGCAGATTGCCCAATTTCACAATCTCATTGAGTTGTTGGAAACATTGCTCTGTTTCAGCATTCTTGATCAATGCGGTAATCGCTTCATCAGACAGAGGAATGGCTGTCTCCAACACTTGGCATCCCAAACTTCTTTCATCTATCTCCTTATCAGACGTGGGTTTATCCGTATCCATATTGGATTTCCCTTTCAATTGACGAGGTCGCTTGAAATCTAGCGGCTTGGCTTCCTTCTTTGTTACAGGAATGAAATCTGTAGGAAGAAGTTTCACTCCTTGATCAACCCTTTTGTTGGTGAAGAGCATCTCCAGATATTTGCTGATCTTCAGACCAAAATTGACATTCAAGGAGAATGTCTCATCTATTGACATATGATCGTTCTTGTGAGCATGCTATGCCTATCGCTCGAAGAAGAATTCTGCCCAATTTCCCTTCACATTGTCTGTCAGGGCCATCATAACGGCGTATTTTTTCGCCGATAACTCAGAGTATGAACCAGCATCACACTGGAACATCTTAATCACCAACTCAACAAGAATTTTGAAATCCTCCTTCAGGGTGTTGATTGGAGTGGCTACCTTGAATGAAATAACCGGCCCTTTCGATCCTTCAGCTCTCCAGGCTTTTTCCACATATTCCATCGTCTCTCCATCTCCGCTATATCATTCACCTTGTTTTAGGATATCCTTTCCCCATAATTTCGAATACCAAATGTCTTCGCAAGAATGTCGGCACTTACATCAATGATGTTACCATAGACATAGGTTTTAAATGATTTCTTAGATTCATCCATTACAGCCCTAGCATAGAATTCCGACACCATATGTGGATGAAAGTGTTCAGGCTCAGCAGAAAGATATTTTACCAACAGTTCGGTGTCAAGAATCTGCATGATCCATTCTGGGATGTGATTAGAGGCAAGAGGCATGTAAAGAATTCTGTCCTTCATGATTTGGGCTAGACGCCTCTACTCCTTCGTATGGCCGGTTTGCTCCTTCTTCCGAGCTAAAATGACTAGTTAACTGTAAGGGATGGAGTCGTCGATGTCTTCTTTCTTCACAATTCCTATAAATCCCAGCACATGTCGCTCATGCAACGAACCCGTAATTGGTGGAAATATATAGGTAGGAGGTTGAAATATGGAGGTAGAAGTAGTACTTGATTCAGGATTTTAGGTAGAAGGAGATTCGAGGTTGGTAGCCATGAATATGGACTTCGAATTTCAGAGAGGGATTATGAGAGGAATGGGTTTGAGTAAGAGGGCTCAAGGGATTGGAGAGGTTAGGGTTTCGAGTTTTGAATTGCGAAAAAATATGAGACGAGGATGAAGGTTTAAATTTATACCTTCTGATGTAAGATCCAATGGTTGAGGGAATTTTTGCGATGAATTATATCGACGGTTCAGATACACCACGTCTTTTTGTAAGGTCTCCCATGCTCCGAGGAAAAAAAACTCAAGTACATCTGGCGTGGCGTTTCCCTATTCAGTGCAGCCGTCTGTGCGCATTAAATGCGACGTGTCAACCATCATGTTGAATTTCAGATTTCTCGCCTCGAATTGTGCGATTGTTGAGACCGTAGACTCAGCAGAGTGCCATCGAGAACATGAATGAAAACTGTAGCTCAGCATCCATAGCTTAGCATAAGATATACTATTTTTCCTCTTGATTTATCAACATACTCGGATTATCTGCTGAGACTCAGCAGTCTATATATATTTATGAGTGTCTCGAGCCTTTCGCTGACTTGACCATCTTCCGTCACTGCTGATTTGATTAGACCTTCCATGCACACTTGTCGATTCCTCTCCTCGCAACGCTTCGAATTCCGAGAGATGAAATGAATCGTTGTGATCTTCTGAAAGATTTTTCGGCCAGTCATTATGAGGAAACATGATCATTATTTCCTTATAAATACCACCCTTTTGGTGATATCCCTCATCTTCACACTTCTGCCCTTCAACTCTCTCTCTTCCTTGCAATCTTCTATAAAAAATAAAACTTTCATCTGAAAACATGTCTTCATCACAAGGAGTAGAGATTCGGAGAAATCAGATTCTCAACGAGTCAGGCTTGTACACAGAGTACGAGTCTAACTATACGGTGGTCGAGGAGGTGATGGCAGCCGTAAGTCAAAACGGACATGAACAGTTCATTTGTGCCACCCCTAGCCATTTCCAGGAGACTCACCTCCAGGAGTTCTTCCGTAGTTGCCAGCAGGAGGAGGACGCTATCTATGGTGTCTTCCAAGGTCAACTTGTCTGCTGGACACCTGCCACCTTTTCTCGGGATTTCGGCCTTCACCGGGGTCCTTTATCAGTTTTGGACTATCGCAGTGGGGAGACGGCACCCGAATGGTCATCGTGGGAGATGTGGAGGCATTTTCCCTTGTTTGAGTTCAGCCCAACGACCTTTGCGTCCGGGCTCCGGACTCCGTACTGGGTGATGTTCCGCATCATCCATAACATGGTCGTTGGTTATGACCATGATGACTGGACCTTCTTCGGGGAGGTCTGGAAGGCCATGGTGGCCTTGGATGATCGGGCGGAGGTAGACTGGGCTGCTTTCATCTTCGAAAGTGTCCGGGACTGCATCGCGTTCTATCCGGCGGCGCCCCTCCCATGCGGCATGCAGCTGAGCTGGTTACTGGAACAAAGTTTTCCAAAAATAGCAGCAGGTCGCTCCAACCTAAGGGAAACTGACTTCTTTCCCTTCAGGCCTCGCTCCCCCTACTAATTGAAGTTGTTGTAAATTTCTTTCTTTTATATGTAAATGTATTTTATTAATGAATGAAATTTCCTTCAATTGTGGTGTGCTTATCTTTTGCATCTCTCATGCAATCAAATAATCTTCATAAACTTCAGCAGATCTATATTTTCCTCCAATCAATATTAAGAATCAAGAATCACTAATCTTCGGCTTGGACCATCTGCTGAGCGGATCCATCGTCTCTGCTGATCATTTAACAAAAATTCTCAATTTCTGCTGTCATCCTAGCAGATCTCTCTTCAGCAGATATACTCAGTAGCGAGTAAGCATTAGTTGAGATTCATTTTCCTTACTCCTTCCAGGAATCCACGAAGCTCAGAAAGAATGAGAATGGTATCTCATTCATCCATAGTATCGTCTAACTCCATAAGACCTAGCTTAATACATAACTCCTTGAATCTTGTCTCTACTAGAGGTTTAGTAAAGATATCAGCAATTTGATCCTCCGTGCATATATATTGAATATCAATTTCCTTCTTCTCCTGATGATTTCGAATAAAGTGATGTTAGATATCGATATATTTTGTCCTCGAATGATGCACAGGATTCTTCGTAATGCACATAGCACTATTGTTGTCGCAGTAAATTGGTACACATTCAGGAAGGATGCTATAATCCTGTAGTTACTGCCGAATCCATAAAATTTGCGAGCAACAACTAGCAGCTGCTATATACTCTGCTTTGGTGGTCGACGTAGCTACCGAATGCTGCTTTTTGCTTAACCAACTTATCAGCTTGTGTTCAAGAAATTGACAGGTGCCACAGGTGCTTTTCCTATCAATCTTGCATCCTCCAAAATCTGAATTCGAATAACCACTCAGCTTTAGGCTATCAGATCTTGGATACCAAATCCCAAGGCCTTCTGTGCACTTGAGATATCTTACAATGCACTTAGCAGTGTCCAGATGAGTCTTCTTAGGATTGGCTTGATATCTCACACATAATCCCACAGCATATGAAATATCTGGTCTGCTGGCAGTGAGATATAGCAGAGAACCAATAATATCGCGATAAAGAGTGGGATTCACATCATCTCCCTCCTTCTCAAGAGCTGCTATGCACGTAGTGCTGATCGGAATTCGCAGACTCTTGGTCTTCTCAGGACAATATTTTGCAATTAAATTGCGTGTGTATTTCCTTTGATGGATGAAAATTCCTTCGCTGGACTGTTGAACTTGAAGTCCAAGGAAGTATGACATATTCCCCATCATGCTCATTTGAAAATTACTCGTCATGAGCCTTGAGAATTTATCACATAGATCTTGATTCTTCGATCCAAATATGATGTCATCTACGTATATTTGAACCAGTAGAATACTTCCTTCATCTTCGATCCGAAAGAGGGTTTGATCAAGCCTCCCTTTCTTGAAACCATTTGAGAGCAGGAACTTGGATAGAGTTCCGTACCATGCTCTTGGCGCTTGCTTCAAACCATATAAGGCTTTCCTTAGCCTGTATACTTGGTTTCCTTGTTCGAAGCCTGGTGGTTACTCAACATATACTTCCTCCTTGAGCTCACCATTCAGAATCGCACTCTTTACATCCATCTGCATAACGGAGAATTCATGATGTGCAGCGTATGCAAGGAACAACCTTATTGCTTCCAAACGAGCCACTGGCGCAAATGTTTCATCATAGTCAATGCCTTCGCATTGTCTATATCCTTTGGCTACGAGGCGCACTTTGTTTCTGACAACCATGCCGACCTCATCCTTTTTGTTTTTGAACACCCATTTGGTTCCAATAACACTTTGATGTTCTGGCCTGTCCACCAAGTCCCCCACATGATTGCGAGTGAATTCAGCAAGCTCCTCTTGCATAGCATTCACCCAATCTGGACATCGTAGAGCATCCTCTACTTTGGTTGGCTCCTCATGCGATATATAGCAGGCGAGCATCGCATTGCCTTGCCTTGTTAGGATAGGATCATTAATATCTCCAAGAATATTATCAAGAGAATGAGCGCGCAACCATACTGGTCTTATGGGAACTGGAGCTTCAGCATTTCCTTCTCCTGCTAGATCGTTGTCTGCTACAACGTTCTCTCCAGCACCCGCCTGGTGCTCAGCATCTTGATTTTCAGCAATATGGTCTTCAGCAACAAGGACATAGCAACCGGCATCTCAGCAGCTGGAGCCTCAGTAGTTGGCTCCTCTGCTACAGGATCTTCATAAACATGTACTTCTTCAGCAAGTACCTCAGCAGCTGGAATCTCAGCAGCACCTCTGCCAAGACCTTCAGCAGCATCTATTCTTTCTTCATCGTTAGGAGTTGACCTTGATGTCTCCTCCTCTTCGTCATCAAACAATTCCAAGATATCTGGATTATCATTGAAATAAATAGGTGTTGCCTCAGCATGATCGTTAGCATCACTGGCCTGGTCAGCAGTCTGGTCTCCTGTAGAGTGCGTCTAGTTTGGATTGCAGTCATTCATAGACTTAGTCGGATCAATACGCATATTTTTGAAAGAATTTAAGAACGATTGATCATTGACATCATTAGTCTCATGATTGCTATCCTTTTTTTCTTTAATGGCTCTGCGCACTAAAGTAGACTCATAAAAATAACATTGCATGTTATTTCCACAATTCCGGTAGTCTTATTTAATACTATATAGCCTTTGTGAGTAGGGTGACCATATCCAAGGAGTACACCCTCATCTGACTTAGGCGAAAAAGTATTAAGTTTTGACTTCCCGTTGTTAAGGATATAACATGTCGAACCAAATGCACGAAGATGAGTTATAGAGGGCTTACAACCGTTGTACACTTCATAGGGAGTCTTGTTAAATCTACTAGTAATAGCACTCCTATTCTGTGTATAGCAAGCCGTCATAACTGCTTCACCCCAATACTTAGTAGATAACTCAGAGTTTGCTAGCATTGAACGAACAGCCTCCTTCAACGTCCGATTCCTTCTTTCAGCTAGTCCATTCTGCTGAGGAGTCCTAGTGGTGGACTTCTCATGTGCAATACCAGCTTCAGCACAGAAATCCATAAGTACTCCATTACAGAACTCTGTTCCATTATCAGAGCGAATCCTCTTCACTGTGACTTCTTTGCTATTTTGCTCCTTGAGGATTAACTTCGGTAGAATGAGTTTTACTTCATCTTTGGTCTTTGATAACCGAACCCACGTGTACCTGGAAAAGTCATCAACCACCACAAGAGTATAAATCGTTTTACTTATAGTGGGTGGAGTGACAGGGCCGAAAAGATCCATATGTAGAAGTTCTAGGATCCTTTGCGAAGTGGCCTTCTCAGGATTTGTCTTAAACGATGCTCTGGTCTGCTTTCCTTGTTGACATGCTTTGCACACCCCTTCTTTGCGAAGAGTTTCAGCGGGCAGACCTACAACGAGCTTATTCTTGGCAATGTAGTTAATAGTTTTAAAATTCAGATGGTTAAACCTCTTGTTCCACAACCATGTTGTCTCTTCTTTATTCAAGGCTAAGAAGCATGAGCGTTGTTGACCAGTCTGCCAATCAACAATGTATAGGCCACCCTTGCGGATGCCTCTGAGCTTCACTTCACCTGTAATAGTGTTAGCAATAGAACAACCAGTATTGACAAAGGATACAGTGTACCCATTCTCGCATAGTTGACTTATGCTAAGTAAATTGTGCTTCAGGTTGGAAACAAGTGCTACGTTGATGATTCTCAATCCATTACGCTCAATGCACCCTCTTCCAACAACTTTGCCTTCGATGTTGTCTCCGAACTTGACTTTGGGGCCATAATGGAATCTTTGAATATCTGAAAATAACCCCTCATTCCCAATCATATGTGCGGAGCAGCCGCTATCAAGGATCCATTCATTTTCTATGTATGATGCTTTAGCACTTGGATCCTGTCCCTGCAAAATAATCAATTAAGTTGATTTAGGTACCCGTATAGCTTTGGGTCCTTCGGGATTAGCATGGATCATGATTCCTTTCGAAATCCACATTTTGGTGATCTTCAAGATTTTCCTCTTGATTTCTCCCTTCACCACCTTAAGCTTAATATGCTTGACATTGCTAGATGATACGTGCGTAAAATGACCCGTATTTCGATATGTGAATATGCTTGTTTGTGGCTATTTTACTCCCGTATCATATGTTTTTGTCGTATTTTGGTTGTGTTTTCGTGTTTTGTGTGTTTGACTTGTGTAGGATAGGTTTTTGGCATAAACAAGCATATTTGGTGGAGTTTTGGAGGAAAATCGCAAGGTTTTGGAGTTTGGAGAGCTCGACCGACCGAGCGGGTGCAGGACCGGCCGAGCAGTGCTTCAGAGGGCTCGACCGGCCGAGCCAAGGCAGGACCGGCCGAGCGAAGCTGCAGGAATTGGTTCAGAGAGCTCGACCGGTCGAGCATGTGCAGGACCGGTCGAGCGAGTGCGGGCAGGGACTTGGCTCGGTCGAGCCATGCCTTGCTCGGCCAAGCCAAGTCGATTCTTGGCGGTTGTTGGCAGTTATTGATGGCCCGGGCGAGCCAAACTTCGACCGGGCGATCCGAGGGCCTGATTGCTTGCCTATAAAAGGGGAAAGAGCGGTTATTTGGAGAGCTTTTTGTCACTTTTCACATACAATAGTAGATTTCTCTCTAGATTCCATTTTTTCCATTTCAAATTCATCTTAGTCCTAGAGTATCTAGGAGATAAATTCATCAATACTTGTAAGAGATTGAAGATTGAAGGCAGTGGATCAAGTCAACCAATCCAAATTGGGGAAGAATCTTATTTCTACTTTCAAATTGTAATGAAGTTCATTGAATTCCAAATTGTATTTGCACAATTGAAAGGTATGAAGTTCTAAACCATTTTGGATGTTGATTTGAGGAATGATGCATGAGAATTTGGTATGAGAATTGTTTGTTTACTTTCCTTTGAGAGCTTGGATTTCACTAGAGCTTGTTCCTTACCTCTTAGGTGTAGGTAATAGCCAACTTAGGAGGTAGTTGACGTGAACGCTGCAGCCAACACGCGGGCGGAATCGTCGTGAATAGTGTTAATTCATACGATTTTAGTTCCAATCCCTGTGCGGTGCTAGGTCATAGGGCCATAATTGACGAACCATTTGGAGTGGTCTAGGGCTAAATAACGTGACTGTTTGCTAGTTCTAGATCATCAACCGGTAGCTCACCGTGACAAGGGGTTATCGAGTGTAGGGTCGATTGCTCAATCTCCTAGGAATTAAATAATGTTTGCAACAATGATTAACCAAATTTGATTGCATCTCTACTCAATTCAACATCCTATCTTCCTAGCTTGAGAATTGTGATTGTCTTGGTTTACCATATTGAGAAGGATTGTTCGATTAAATCTTGTTGTTTAAATTCGTGTTATTCATATATTGTTAGAATAGATTTGAATTGCATGGTTAGATGATTAGAAACAACTCAACGATGAATCATTCTTAGCTATAAGACTTCACTTGAGTAGCTCGGTATTCTAGTAGGCGAATCGAGAAGAACTTGGATTGATATTTTATTCTTGAGTGTGGTTGAGAGTTTATTGTGATTGAACTTTTACCGCATCAAGTTTTGGCGCCGTTGCCGGGACTTCATTGAGTAGGTTGCTAGATATTGGGGGAAAAGTGAAGCTTGTAGGCTAGGTGTTTGTTATATTGCTTGTGTGAATAGTTTTGTTGGTAGCTTGTTGTTGATAGTTGATTTTAGGTTTGTTTGATTTAGTTGCTTGTTGGTAATTGGATTGTTTTGTGGAGTGTAGGTTGTATATGATCACGAGGTCTAAGGCTCGTGAACTCTTGGAAAGGAAAGCACAACAAAGAAGAGAAAGTATAGAGATTGATTTGGACATGGCTAATCCGGGGGAAGATACAATGAGGATTGGAGAGTTAGAAAGGCAAATTGAATTGATGAAGGCGTTGCTCAATGAGAGGAATGGTCCTCGTAGACCACTACAAAATCTCTTCCAACCTCAAGGAGAGCCGTTGACCGGTGGTTTCCGACTTGGAGTAAATGCCACGCAGTTTGAAATTAAACCTCAATTGGTTCAAATGATACAAAATAATCAGTTTGGAGGACATGCTACCGAAGATCCGAATGTGCACATATCCCGAGTTTTGGAAATCACGGATACCATTAAGATCAATCAAGTTCCTCAAGACTTAATTCGGCTGCGATTATTCTCGTTTTCATTGAGGGATTCGGCAAGGCATTGGTTTGAGGGTCTAGACAAGACAAATATAGCCACATGGGAAGAGTTAAGGGAGAAGTTCCTCTTCAAAATTTTTCCACCGAGTTTAACCTTGAAGAGAAGGGCAGATATTACTTCATTCGGACAAAAATACGATGAACCTCTATATGAGGCATGGGATAGGTTCCGAGAGCTCCTACGGAAGTGCCCACGCCATGGTCTTTCTAAGAGTCAACAAATCTGCCAATTCTACGGAGGTTTGAATTATGATACGAAGGTTATGATGGATGCTTCTTCAGGAGGTGCGTTTCTTGATCAAGAAGAAGAAGATGCTTGGAAAACAATTGAAAAAATGGCCGAAAATAGTTTCCAATGGCCAAGGGAAAGGAAGGATTATAGACCGGTAAAGTCGGTCAATGATGCTTATGAGACGGAAGATTTTAAGGAACAACTCGCACTCATGCAAAGGAAGCTAGATAAGCTATCTACTACGGGAAGTGGACGAGAGGAGATGATGATACTCAAGCATGATAATGCTTGTTCGGAGAATGTCAATTTCGTCAATCAAAGGATGGGGTACAACAACCGTCCTCAATACAATCCTCAAGGAAACATGTATTATAATCCGTCCAACCGTTTCCACCCAAATTTCTCCTATGCAAATCCGAATAACGCTCTAAATCCTCCGATGCAATTGGAAGGAGGTAGTAGTCAAGGGGGATATTCAGGGGGAGAAAGTAGATATGTGAATCAAGAGACGAGAAGAAATCCTAATGAGGAGATTGATAAAAGGTTCGAGAAGTATGATGGGATGTTTGCGGAAATCCAGCTGCAAATTTCGTCGATCGCTAAACAATTAAGTGGAAGGCATCAAGCTGGGAAATTTCCAAGCGACACGGAAACCGTTCAAAAGAAAGGTTGTAATATGATTGAAGATGAAGAGAGGTTTGATGAGAAATTGGAGGTCATGACTCCGAAAGTAGAAAGTGTTGAAATCAAGGAAGATGGAAAGGAGTTGAAGGAAGAGAGTTTGGGAAATGAGAAAGAAGAACAAGTGGAGAAGGTGAATTTCTTTGATTATGTAAGGAAGGGAGACATAGAGATGCCACTTCCGGATGAAATTGAACGAGTTCCCATGTTAGATAAACTTGTTGGTGTTGAGATACCTTTGGATGGGGAACCACAAGAACCGGAAAATCATGAATATGAAGAGAAGAACATTGCTAGCAAAAAGGATGATCCGGGCGGTTTTTTCATCGGTTGTCAAATTGGAGATGTGAAGGTTGAGAAAGCTTTGTGTGATTCCGGTGCTAGCGTGAACATCATGTCTTAGGACCTTTACAAAGAATTGGAGGTTGGACACCTTAAACCCACAAATCAAGTTTTGCAACTTGCCAATCAAGCTCTCTTTTGTCCACGTGGAGTTGTTGAAGATGTGCATGTGGATGTGTTGACATTCACATTTCCCGGAGATTTTCTTGTGGTAGACATGAAAAATAAAGGTGGCATTCAATTAATCTTTGGGAGGCCTTTCTTAAGTACAGCCGATGCACTTTTTGACATGAAACAAGGGGAGCTTACTTTCCGGTGTGGGGGAAAGGAAGTCGTTTTTGCCTTACCCCAAAAGAATTTGCATGAAGTTGACGAGGGAAGAGTTGAGAGGAAGAAAAGATTGAAGGATGAGCTTGATCCAGGATTAGACCTCAAGGAATATGAGGATGAAGAAAAAGATGATCTGGGATATTTTGATGGAGATGAGCAAATACGGACTAAGAAAGCTAGAGTTGAGCCGGATCCACCGTGTAGTGCACGGAGGAAGTTATTTTTCCCGGAAGATGATGTCGTGCTTGATAGAGGTATGAGTTCTGGATCTGCACCTTGGGATAATGATTGACTTGAGGTATGGTCGTCGAGCTTTCGACGTTAAACAAGCGCTTGTTGGGAGGCAACCCAACGTTTAAATTTTGTTTTTTTCATGCTTTTGAATAATGTTGTTATTGATTTAGGTTTAATAATGTTTTTTGGTGTTTATAATCGAAGGATTCTTAGTTGTGTGTGGATTTACAAGTTTAGCTAACCTTGTGAGTGAAGAGTAGGAAGGATGGAAGGCCGAAGGTTCGTGGAAATTGTCGGAGAAAGGCGAAAAATGGGGGAGGTCAAGGCTGCTCGGCCGAGCAAGTGCAGGCTCGGCCGAGCCAAAGCGCGAGCCTGGGACAGAGGCTTCGCTCGGCCGAACGGGTGCAGGCTCGGCCGAGCCATGGCGTGCCAACTGAGAATTTGTGCGGACAGACCCTCTGCTCGGTCGAGCCATCTGGCGCTCGACTGAGCCACGCGCAAGTATATGAAGCCCGATCGAGCAATTGCTCGCCCCATCCACCGATCGGTCGAAATTTCTCTTCCCAAATTTTCTCCCATACCTTGTTGTATTCAATTGTCTTTATCTCACATCTCATTTCTTCTCATGGCAAGCAAAAGAGCAAGGGGGGAGTATTCTTCTTCAAGCGGACGCCCAAAGAAATTTGATGATGAAGAATTTGAAAAATTCAAAAATTTGGCAACGCGGCAAGTTGTTGGCACGAAATACTTATGCCGTGAGACGTTGAAGGCACTCAAATTGAAGGACGACGTGTGGAGCCTCTTTACCGAAATTGGGTGGAAGAAGTTGCTTAGTGCTAAATGGCCGGGCTACATGGAGTTGTCGAGGGAGTTCTTCGCTTCAGTCACGGTTATGAAAGGCGTTGGAGGTATTCCATTGTCTATGAAATTCAAGCTTAAAGGTACGGAATATTTCTACCAGAAAGCTAAGATTGATGAAATTTTTGGTGGTGATCTGGAGTCAATTTTTGTGCATGAGAATGTGAATCTTGGGGAGTTTTGGGTATCTATTACTGGTGTTACATTGGATAGGAAGTTTAATATCAAGGAATGTAGAGCTACATCGATTAAGAATCCTGTTATTAGATATATTCATAAGTTTGTTGGCAGTTCTGTTTGTGGGAGGTACGAGTCTAGCAATGTGATTACTCCCGAGCTTCATATGTTATATGCTTTGATGAATGGAGTTAAATTCTCTTTGGGGGCTATGTTGATGGATGCTTGGAGTCGTGCTGCTAACACCAATACTCGTACTTTTACTTGTGGGATGCTTACTCCTATTTTTGAGGATATTGGTGTTGAATTGTCTGGTCCTAATGCTCCTCCAATGTTTTTGGATTCTAGCTCATTGCTAGCTGGCCGATTTTTGGTTCCCGGTCATAGGAATTCGATTTATTACAAATTTGGGAACTTGGCCATTTTGATGCCGAGACCGGAGTGGACTACAGTAGCGGATCTGTCTGATAGATCCAACTGGTTGCTGGATACCGAGGACCACAAGGATGTGGTCAGAGTGCTATCTCCTGATGGGTACTTTACAACCTTTCGGCATCTTTCTGAGGTAGATTGGCAGCAGTTGAGGGAGGGCGGTCCGAGCACCAGTGCACATCCTCAGTCTGGGCAGACTCCGTCAACCGAGTGGCAGCAACAGATGTACTCGATGTTGCAGCATACTAATGCTTCTATAGAGTCTTTGTCTTCTTCCTTGCAGGGTCTTGACGCTTCCATGACTTCTCGCTTTGATGGCCTTGATAGGCGAGTTGATTCTATTCAGGAGGACGTGAGGGAGTTGCAGCGCCGAGTCCCCATTCCGTACCAGTCTCGCAGGGAACGCCAGCAGCAGCAGGATAGGGATGAGCAATGACGCACCGACTACCTTTTTACAAACTTAGTCTCACTTGACTAAGTTTGGGGGGAACTGTCGGTAGTTGGTGCTCTGGTTCATTCTCTTCTCTATCTCCTTATCTTCATTATGCTTTCTAGATTAGTGTAGTTTAGTTGAATTTGGATATTTTGATTCGATATGGTTGTACTTATGATCTACTCCTACTTTGAATTTGAATTGGGCTTTGAATGATGATTGTGATGATTTTTGTTATGATGAATAGATGGATATTTTGGCAAGCTTGCATGTGGTTAATTCTTTCTATTTGGCTTTTGGTGTGTGGATATGTGAATGGTTTGGAATGAATGGTGGAAATGGTGGATATGGTCTTATTTTTGTTGAATATTGGTTTGTGGAAGTTGGTGGTTATGAGAGCTTTATTGCCTTGTTTATGCTTAATTGTTGGTGGTGTTTGTGTTGATTTAGTAGGTACAAATAAGGCATGGAGAGCGGTTTGATCCTGTGTGCCGATGGGTAACGCTTTCTATCGTTCCTTCTACCAATTAGATTCATTACATTGTGTTTTGGAATGTAGATTGTGTTTAGGATGTTGTGTGCTTGTGTGTGCGTTATGAACCCGAACTAGACTTGAGGTTTGAATCATGATTTACTTAGTGGAGTTTGATGTCTACGTTGACCAATGATAGGGTGGAATCTAGTTTTCGATGCATGTTCAAGTTTAACTTTTGAATTGCCGAGTTTTGTGCGAGGTTAATGCCTAGGACTTGACAAAAGCCGTGAAATTTGAGCCTTGATATTGTCATATCTATTTCGATTGTGAGTGGCAAGGTTGAGAGCACAAGATCTAGAACTTGAATATATTCTCTATCTATTTGATGTGGGTTTGGTAACTAAAAAATGATCTTAGGCCATCGATTCTTAGCCCTACCTTTCACTTCGGGAGTATAAGGTGGTGATATTATAATTTTGCCTTTCATATCTTTGACCCCCGTGATTGAGCTTTATTTGGTGAATCTTCTTTGATATGATTAGGACATATTTGGGGGGAAAGAGTGTATGAGGGTGAATACGGTGATGAGAGTTGGGTTGGGAATTGATTGGATTTGTGATGTTGAAAATGTTGAGGCATGAAAGAATGAAATAAAGGATTGTTGTTGATCCTAGAAAAATGAGCACCTACCAAACAAAATTTTGGTGCAAGTGTTAGAAAAAAAAGAAAGGAAAGAGAGAAGAAAATGAATAGCACCATGAAAAAAATGAGGGTGCTAGAAAAAGAGAATGCGAAAAGAAAGAAAAGAAAAGAAAAGAAAAAGAAAGAAAAATATATGAGAGTTGTGATTGAAAAGCCTCGAGGTTAGAAGTGGATTGAAGAAAATAAGTTTGGGGGTTTTGGGAAATTGAGAAGTTTAGTCACTTTGGCCCAAAACCACCTACCTTCTAGTAAGCCACGTTATAACCAAAAACAAAGACCTTTGTGATTTTAGGAGCCAACTCGTTGTAGTATAGTGGTGAGAATTGTTTCAAGCCTATGGAAATTGTGCTCGATATCTTGTACATGAGAGAACTCTTCAAACCCCAAACACGTAAGGGAGTGCTTTCATTTCTTTATCCAATGTTGATGAGTGATTTGAGTCGTTGGCATTAACCGTGTCACAAAGTTAGGTGATAATCTCGTTTGATAAGAACATGCCGAGATGACTATGATGAGCTATGAGGTTGTTTGATGAGGTAGATTAATTACTCTACTTTGTTTTGATTGAGGACAATCAAAGGTTTAAGTTTGGGGGTTATGATACGTGCGTAAAATGACCCGTATTTTGATATGTGAATATGCTTGTTTGTGGCTATTTTACTCCCGTATCATATGTTTTTGTCGTATTTTGGTTGTGTTTTCGTGTTTTGTGTGTTTGACTTGTGTAGGATAGGTTTTTGGCATAAACAAGCATATTTGGTGGAGTTTTGGAGGAAAATCGCAAGGTTTTGGAGTTTGGAGAGCTCGACCGGCCGAGCGGGTGCAGGACTAGCCGAGCGGTGCTTCAGAGGGCTCGACCGGCCGAGCCAAGGCAGGACCGGCCAAGCGAAGCTGCAGGAATTGGTTCAGAGAGCTCGACTGGTCGAGCATGTGCAAGACCGGTTGAGCGAGTGCGGGCAGGGACTTGGCTCAGTCGAGCCATGCCTTGCTCGGCCGAGCCAAGTCAATTCTTGGCGATTGTTGGCAGTTATTGATGGCCCGGGCGAGCCAAACTTCGACCGGGCGATCCGAGGGCCTAATTGCTTGCCTATAAAAGGGGAAAGAGCGGTTATTTGGAGAGCTTTTTCTCACTTTTCACATACGATAGTAGATTTCTCTCTAGATTCCATTTTTTCCATTTCAAATTCATCTTAGTCCTAGAGTATCTAGGAGATAAATTCATCAATACTTGTAAGAGATTGAAGATTGAAGGCGGTGGATCAAGTCAACCAATCCAAATTGGGGAAGAATCTTATTTCTACTTTCAAATTGTAATGAAGTTCATTGAATTCCAAATTGTATTTGCACAATTGAAAGGTATGAAGTTCTAAACCATTTTGGATGTTGATTTGAGGAAGGATGCATGAGAATTTGGTATGAGAATTGTTTGTTTACCTTCCTTTGAGAGCTTGGATTTCACTAGAGCTTGTTCCTTACCTCTTAGGTGTAGGTAATAGCCAACTTAGGAGGTAGTTGACGTGAACGCTGCAGCCAACACGCGGGCGGAATCGTCGTGAATAGTGTTAATTCATACGATTTTAGTTCCAATCCCTGTGCGGTGCTAGGTCGTAGGGCCATAATTGACGAACCATTTGGAGTGGTCTAGGGCTAAATAACGTGACTGTTTGCTAGTTCTAGATCATCAACCGGTAGCTCACCGTGACAAGGGGTTATCGAGTGTAGGGTCGATTGCTCAATCTCCTAGGAATTAAATAATGTTTGCAACAATGATTAACCAAATTTGATTGCATCTCTACTCAATTCAACATCCTATCTTCCTAGCTTGAGAATTGTGATTGTCTTGGTTTACCATATTGAGAAGGATTGTTCGATTAAATCTTGTTGTTTAAATTCGTGTTATTCATATATTGTTAGAATAGATTTGAATTGCATGGTTAGATGATTAGAAACAACTCAACGATGAATCATTCTTAGCTATAAGACTTCACTTGAGTAGCTCGGTATTCTAGTAGGAGAATCGAGAAGAACTTGGATTGATATTTTATTCTTGAGTGTGGTTGAGAGTTTATTGTGATTGAACTTTTACCGCATCACTAGACCTAGGTGATGTGGTGAGCTTAGGCGTCCTTTCCCTTTGAAATGAAAATGAGATAGGCTCAGGCCTTACATAGGTGTTTCTGCTATGTAGAGTGTTCTGCTGATACGACGGTCTTACAACAGTATAATGAACTTTCTTGCCTTTGGGAAAGGTAGGATTTGCTATCCTTGCGTTAGAAACATAACGCTCAGCATTCCTTGATGTAGCTGAATAAGGTTTAGCATAAGTTCTCTGTTTTCTCTGCTGTGGTCCAGTAGGTACATACCTAGCATTCGTCCTTTGGGTCATCTGCTAAGATCCAGTAGATACGTGCTTAACATTCATCTTTTGGTGCCTCTGCTGAGGTCCGCAGATGTATGCTTAGCATATCCTGATTGGAACCTCTGCTGAGATAAAGCAGACGAATGCTTAGCAGACTCTGGCTGGAGCCTCTGCTGAGACTTAACAGATGCATTCTGCTTATATCTATTTTTATGCTCAGCATCCTGCTTAGCATTTGTAGATTCAGCAGTAACTTTTCCTTTTCCTTTGTCAGCAACGATATTTCTAGCAGAAATAAATAGGATCGGTTTCTGCTTAGAGGAACTAGCATGAGTATCCAGAATCTTTCTAGAAGATTCACATCCAAGACAAGACTTATCTTTATGATGTCTTTGCTGGCTTTCAATGGCATTGAGAACTGCCTTGCTGGATGTATACGTACAAATGCAGTCCTCTCTAGGTTTACTTTTCAAAGCAAGATTTTCTTTTTCTAATTTTTTAAAATTTTCTAAAAGTTGAGAGAAATCTTCT
The DNA here is from genome assembly GCA_026898455.1 of Plectranthus barbatus. Classification (NCBI taxonomy): domain Eukaryota; kingdom Viridiplantae; phylum Streptophyta; class Magnoliopsida; order Lamiales; family Lamiaceae; genus Plectranthus; species Plectranthus barbatus. The sequence goes on along the minus strand of JAPKLW010001504.1, from coordinate 160,731 downwards.
TTCAGTTTTAAAAATTCCTCACTATTTGACCTTAGTCTTTCGACTTCCTCGGTCAAGGATTGAACATTTAATTTTAGTGAGGCATTTTCTCCAACAATAGCATTTTTGATCTCATACATTTTGGAGAATTCTATTGAGAGCTTTGTCAAGTAATCTTCCTCAGAATCTGGAAAAGATTCCTCCAATTCATCTATGACTAGTATGCTAGAAATGTTGGTAATCTGTACTTCATTTTCGTCAGCAGCTAGAGCTGATTCACCACTCTGCTCGGCATCAGCATCAGCAAATTGATCTTCTACAATATTTGCCAACAGGACAAGCAAAGCTTCCTCATTATCTTCTTCCAAGGAATAGTAGTACTCCTCATCGTCATCTGGAATGTCAGGTACCTCTGTCCTCGTCAGCAATGCTCTGGTTACAGCTTTGACGGCATGCTTCTCGAAGCGCTGCTTCAAGCGATCTCTTTCCTCTTTGCTGACCCTTGGATACTCATGTTTAAGATGATCTGGCGATCCACACTCGAAGCAAGTCCTGGGCTTTCGCTCTGCTGAGCGAGAAGATGTTGATGTTTGCTTAGCTGCTTTAGCTTCCTTCTCGGCTTTGGCTTCTGTCATCAACTTCTGGAGCTTCTTAATTTGTTCTTCCAGCTCACTAATCTTTAAATCAACAGGTTGGGAACCTAAGGTTGAAACAGTCTCTTTTGGTGGTGATGCTGGTGTAAATCTTTCCTGATTATGGAACGGCTTTCTGGGTGACTTCCACTTGTGTCCATCCTTCTTTACAAAGTATGCCAAGTCCTCATGGTTTCCAGCATTTGATGCAGTAGGTTGTGCCATAGCAGCCTCATTTTTCTTAGATTGCTCGATTATGAACTCATGAGCTTTCAACTGTGAAAACACTTCAGCAGTCGACATTTGACTGAGATCTTTCTCACTTAGGCTTGTCATCTTAACAAACCAATCACTTCTTGGGAAGAGTTTGGATATTATTTTGTTGTTCATCTCCCCATTATCATAGGTTTTGCCCACATTCTTGAGCTCACCCACAATCGTATTGAATCTATCCTCCATGGATTGAATGGTTTCTCCAGGATTTATTGAGAATGACTCATACTTATCCACAGCCACTTGGAGTTTATTTCGTTTCATCTGCTCAGTTTCCTCAGAGCACTTGCATACATAATCCCACATCTCTTTGGCTGTCTTCTTTTCCAGAATTTTGTCTGCCATCAAGGGGGGTAGGCAGTCAATGATTTGCTTCATGGCAACATACTCCAGTTGTCCTCTTTTCTTGTCTTCCAGCGTCCATTCCCCATACGGCTTTGGTACCATCTCTGGACGTGGTTGACCTTCAGCGGGTGGGACTACTGAGGTATTGACCTTCATGATTTCTATTGGCCCTTTCTCTAGCACATCCCTCATCTCCGGATGGATACTTTGGAGTTGAATCATGGCCAAAGTCTTCCAGGACTCGAACTTCTCCTTGTTATACTTGGGAAGATCGTGATTAGTCATCTTGTTGTCCTTCACCTGAGCTACATAAACACAAAAAGATAGAGTAATAGTGCAAGGAAAGCTAAGATCTAGGTCTTAAGCGACTCAGAAGCAATCGGTTTTTCAACCTCCCGCTCTGATACCACTTGATGGTCCCTAAGATCAGAGTCGTCGTGATAAAGATATAACTCTCACACGAAATGCAGTGGAATATTTTAATCGTTCACTTGAACTTTTAAGTTATTTTCAAAGAGTATTTAGCTCAACCAGACTTAGATCCTCTTGTAGGCATACACTAGCAACTCTGTTGCTAGGTTTAAAACCACAGTTTAATCGTTAAGCAATAAAACAGTAAAACAGTAAAACAAGATAACGACACCAAGTTTATAGTAGTTCGATCAAAAGATCTACGTCCACTCCTTAGCTGAAACGCTAAGAATTCACTAAGAAAGTATACAAAGTACAAGGAGTCGTCTTTCCCGTGTAGTAGGACAGTGAGCTTTCGAGCTAGCTACTCCACAACTATCCTCCTTTACTTCGCAATCCTTAGTCAGACCTAGCTACAGTCAAGTCAAGGGCGACTCCTTCGTAAAACTTGACTTTCACTGATAGTGATGGGAGATTTTAGAGTTCTCTCCTGAACTTATCTGTTTTTGGCAAGATGCCCGTCGGAGTCAGATCTTGTTAGAAATGATTGTTGGATGCTTCTAAGGTCGGAAGGAATCCCAATGATTGAACCTTAAAAAGACTCAATGAACCACTTGAGTGTCAAATCTTGAACGTGGGGGACACTCGGTGGTTGAGAGCTTTAAAGATTCTTCTTGTCTTGTTAATGCTCTCGTGACTATTTTTCATGTTGTTTGTCTGAGGAATCTCTTGAGTATGAGTTCGTGAGTAGAGAGTGAATGAAGCAGTAGTTGTCTCTCACTTGTGGACTTGGATTTTATACCTGGAGATTCAAACTTTGAATCTCCATACCCGTTAGACACAACGGTTCCTTTGTCCAAGAGTGGTTCGACTTTTTATGATCTTTCTGGCATCGTACAGTGCTTTCCGAACTACTTCAGGAAGGCTTTTGTCCTTTGTATGTACTTGTGTCAGAACGGCAGTGTAGCGGTCTTGTTAGTTGTCTCGCTTTTGCTAGGCTTCTTCCGAACGGTCTGCAACCTTCTTTAGCAATCTGCGAGTTGAATATTGGATTGCTGACTCCTCAGCAATTACTCACGTTATCTCCGATTCCTTAGCAATTTGCTATGTTCTAGCAGGCTCTATCTTCTTAGCAGTCTGCTAGAACCATCTAGCATTCTGTTAATTTTCTTATCTTCGACTGCTGAGAAAGATCCTTAGTAGTCTCTTCACTCAATTGCTAATGCCTTAGCAATCTTCTTTTTTGCATTTGTTTGCTAGCTTCTTTAGCAGTCTCTTCCATTTACTAGGAAGTCTTCTATTACTCTAATCTATTACAACTCAATATTTAACCTATACAGGACATTACAAGAGTTGCTAGACTATGCTAAAGTTCAGCAATGATCGACCAAATGATAAGGCTTTGATTCAACAAAACCTATTACACGTTGATCCTAAAGGGAGAATTACAACGTAATTTGCAACAGAGGTAATATCCTGCCACTAATTATACCTCTTGTTCTTCTTGTTCATCATAAAATTTTGTTGTAGGATGCGGTGGAGTTCGAAAGAATCCACCGCAAAATCAAGGCCTTCGAAGATAAGTGCGCCAAGGAAATTCTCCAACTTCGGGTGAGGTCGAGGCTCAGAAGAAGAAAGTCGCGGTTCTGGAGGAGAAATTGGACGAGGTTAAGGGCAATGCTGCTTCTTTTGCTGTCAGAGCGAATAATGCCGAAGCGGAGCTGAAAGCGAGTCAGTTAGAGCTGGAGAATTCGAAGAAGAAATACGATGCTGATGTCGCTATGCTCTCCAGTGATATCCAGAAGAGGGGAAACCAACTCAAGGCCATGCACGAACAACTTATTGCCAAGGAAGAGAAGCACAAAGCCGAAGAACTGTCAGGACGAGATTGAATGCCTCAAGTCCGGGGATGGTCTTGACTTTGAGTCTATCATCCAAACTCCTTACTTAGCCGAGACTTATGAGGTAACTGCCTATTCACCTCTACTCTTCATTCATTTCTATTTTTCTTCGGATGTTTAATACTTTCGTGTTATAGTTATAGACTCTCGCCGAGCAGGTCGACCAGGAGATTAGGGGGAAGATATCTTCTTGATTCCCTGACCTCGATTTGAGAATCCTGGATGCTGAGGAGCAGACCGAACAGGAGATTTCAAAGCAAGATCAACCCATCCAATCCTCTGACAGCCCCAAGCAGCAGCAGACTGAGCAGCAGGTCGAGCAGGCAGGTGACGGACTCCAGCAGCAACAGATCGATATCTCCGAAAATTAATCATCATAGGGCATTGAATCCCCCTCCTTCCACTATTTACTTTTCTTTGAATAACTTGAACTTTGAACTTTCACTCTAGTTTTATTTACTTTTTACTGCCTTGTCTTGGATGATTTTCTTTTTAAATTGCTACGTGCTTTCTTCATGGTTCACATATTTTCACGTTACGAAAATTGCTACGTGCTTTCCTGTACGAAAATTTTAAGATTAGGATGGGCGATGCCGTAGCATCACCCCTCCAATGCTCAAGTTAGTATAGGTCCTAATGAGTTAGAATTTAAGAAATAGCTAAGATAGAATTGACTTATCTGGCATGGTTGACTCGTACTAGAGCTATCCAGTACCAAGAAACATTTTCCCTTAGCTTCATTAATCTGCAAAACAAGAGTTTGGGCAGTACCGAAGCACCGCCCCTCCGACGATCGAGTCAGTAATTGTATCTTAAAAGTAGTTCGAAGTAAAAGCTACGTTCAAAAATAATATTTCTTCAGATGCCTAACGTTCCAACTGTTGGCGATCTCCCTTCCGCCATAATCTTCCAAGTGATATGCGCCTCGTCCTACTGCCCGGCTCACTTTATAGGGTTCCTCCCAGGTTGGTGCGAGCTTTACCACACTCTTATCCTTGGTGTTTTGAATCACCCTCCTCAACACCCAATCTCCTTCTCGAAAAGTTCAAAGCCTGAGCTTCCAATTATATATCCTCTTGATCTGCGATCTCCTCTGCGCCATCATCATTAGGGCCTGGTCCCTGCGTCCATCGATCAGTTCCAGGTTTTTGAACAGCTTATCACTGTTGCATACTTCATTACACAATTCAACCAGCAAATTCCCTGCTTTAGTCTCAATAGGTATAACTGCTTCTTCTCCGTATGCCAACGCAAAAGGATTGCTCCCAATCGCAATCTGCGGGGTAGTTCGATATGACCAGAGTACCCCTGGGAGCTCGTCGACCCACCCTATTTTGAGCGCATGCAATCGTTTCTTCATTGTAGCCATTATGGTCTCATTAGATAATTCTGCCTGCCCATTTGCCTCCGGATATCGAGGCATCGAGAAAACTAATTTGATCGAATATCGATCACAGAACTCCTGAACCCTTCTCCCAGTGAATTGCATTCCATTGTCCGTTCTTATCTCTTTCGGTATCCCAAATCGACACAGTATGTTTGTCAAGAGGAATTTTATGACTTCGGGCTCTCGTACGTTGCGGAAAGCTTCCACTTCGACCCACTTTATAAAATAATCCATTGCGACAAGCAGGTATTCTTTTTGTCCCGCACCCTTCGGACATTTTCCCACGATATCCATTCCCCACGCCATAAAAGGCCATACGGGAACAGTCGCATGAAGTGGCTCTGCGTGCCTTTGCATCGTGACTTCGAACTTCTGACAGGCCTCGCAGCTCCTCACGTACTCCTTCGCATCCTTCCGCAAGGTCGGCCAATAGAACCCCGCTGATATAACTTTATGGGCTAGAGTTCGAGCTCTTTGATGGCTCCCATAATCGCCTTCGTGTACTTCCATCAGGATAGCAGGAACTACACTATCCAAAAAGCACTTTGGAAGCGGTCCCTCCAGCGACCGTCTGTATAACTCATTGTTGTGGATAACATACTTTGTAGCAGTTCGCGCTAGCCGGACTGCTTCTGCTCTTCCTTTTGGTAGGATTCCATCGTTGATATACTGCAATATAGGATTGATCCAAGCGTTGACCGACTTTATCTCGTTCACTTCCTTGTGTCTGAAGACCACCGGTTCATCTGCCCATGTCACAGGCACAGGCTTGTCTCGCCTTTCCTGTTGAGAGGAGGCTAAATTCACTAGCGCATTGGCTTCCGCATTTTCTTCATTGGGTATGTGCTTTATTTCGAAGTTATCGAAGTCCGCACTAATCGCCTGAGCCATCTCATGATATTTCAACAGTCGAGGTTCTTTTACTTGGTACTGATTATCCACCTGCAATACCACCAGCAGTGAGTCCCCTCGAACTTGCAGACGTTGGGCACCTAATTCCTTTGCCAATTGCATTCCTCTTATGAGGGCTTCGTATTCAGCTTCATTGTTTGTTATGTCAAAGTTAAGGCAAATTGCCCGCTCGAATTGCTCTCCCCATGGACTCCGTAACTTTAGTCCGGCACCATTCCCATTCATGTTACTAGAGCCGTCGACCTGAAGAACCCATGGCTCTCTCCCATTCTCTGTTGCTTCTATCTGTGCGATCTCCTTTTCGGCCTCAACCTGCAAATTCACAGAATATTCTGCCACGAAATCTGCTAGAGCTTGAGACTTTATCGTCGTTCTTGGCTCAAACTCTAGCTCGAAACCCCCGATTTCCACAGCCCACTTGAGCAGTCTCCCCGAAAGACTCGGCTTGGAGAACACGCTTTGGAGCGGATACGATGTTACCACTTTGATCGGGTGTGCTTCAAAGTATGGCCTCAACTTTCGCGAGGCCATCACCAAAGCTAGGGCCAATTTCTCAAACGCGGTATATCGCCCCTCCGCCGCGAGTAGGGGTTTACTTGCATAATAAACAGGGTACTGTTTTCCTTGATATTCTCTTACCAGCACGGCACCCAGAGCATGATCTGAAACTGACAAATACAACAATAATGACTCTCCTTGCTCGGCCTTGGAAAGTAGCGGGGGGTTCGACAAATACTCCTTGAGTTGCTCGAAGGCTTTCGCACATTCATCCGTCCACTCGAACTGCTTTCCTTTTTGTAGGACCCGGAAGAAGTTATACGTCCGGTCAGAATACCTCGATATGAACCGGCTTAGTGCTGCCAGCCTCCCAGTTAGCTTCTGTACCTCTTTCGGACTCTGTGGATGCGCTACGTCCTTTATCGCCTTTAGCTGCACAGGGTCAGCCTCTATCCCTCGATTAGTTACCATATAGCCCAGAAACTTTCCTACGGCTACCCCGAATGTACACTTCGCGGGGTTCAACTTCATATTATAATGTTTCTGAATATCGAAGGCTTGTTCTAAATCTCGAACATGCTTGCAAGCCTTCTCCGATTTCACCAGCATATCATCAATGTATACCTCCATAGTTTTGCCAATGAGTGGCTCGAACATCTTGTTCACCAACCGCTAGTAGGTCGAACCTGCATTTTTTAGCCCGAAGGGCATCACCTTGTAACAATAGATCCCCTTATTTGTCATAAACGCTATTTTTTCCTGGTCATCCGGATGCATCATGATCTGATTGTAGCCTGAGAATGCGTCCATGAAACTTAACAATTCGTGACCTACGGTGGCGTTTACAATGCTATCTATATGTGCAAGGGGTATGGGTCTTTCGGGAAGGCCTTGTTTAGATCTGTATAATCCACACAAACACGATTCTTCCCAGTTTTCTTCTTCACTACCACAACATTGGCCAACCAAGTTGGATATTTTACCTCCCTTACGGACCCAATATCAAGCAGTTTTTGAATTTCTTCATTTATAGCATCATTTTTCTCCGGAGAGAACTTCCACCTCCATTGCTGTATGGGTCTTGCGCTCGGATCCACTTGCAGCTGATGGGTCATTACCTTTGGGTCTATGCCGACCATATTCTTATGTGACCATGCAAACACCGCGCGTTCTCGGGTCAGGAAATCCACGAGCTCATCCCGGACTTCAGGGTTGAGTTCACTCCCGATGTTTGTTTTCTTGGAGGGATCGAAAGGATCAAGCTCCACTTCCACCGAGCCTCCTACCTCTCCGGCTGGTGGCTGTATCAGCCCAGATGGGAAATGCTGCTGCAAACATACCGCTTTAAAGCTTGCATAATAGAATTCCTTAGCAACGTTTTGTTCCCCTTTAATGGTGCACACTCCCTCTGAGGTTGGAAATTTGACCAACTGGTGGTACATAGAGGGGACCGCTCGAAGCTGATGGAGCCATGGGCGCCCCAAGAGTGCGTTATACATCATGAACGACACGTCATACCGAGCTCATCCATAATAGGTAGGCAAGGTTACAGTCCCTACCGGCATCTGCACTCCCCCGTTGAATCCGATCAAGGGAGTTCGGCTTCGAACTATTCTCTCTTCCGGGACCTTCATTTCTTTCACCGCATGCCGGAAGAGGATGTTCGCTGAGCTTCTATTATCCACAAGAATTCGTTTGATGAGGCAGTCTGACACTTGTAAGGAAATTACCAGCACATCATCGTGCGGGTAGGCTAGCTCCGGAACGTCCTTGTCTGTAAATTCAATTGGTGCATTCGCTGTGGGAGCTTGCACCGTCCACACCTCTCCGAGGACCTGCCTTATGGCCCTCTTGCTGCTGATCTGGTAGCCCTGCTGATTTTGGAACCCCCTGTAATACAATTTATAGTTCGAACCAGGACTGGCTGCTTATCAGGTCGACTTACAGATTACTGCAGAGGCAAGTAATAAATTATCGAACTCAAGGATTGCAGGCTCGAAATATAATCAAGCACTAAAACGCAAATATCTTACTACTATCTAGACACATCGGTAAAAGAGTTTGATTTATTTAGACTAGGCAGTTTGAAAAGTAATTAATTAAAAAGACAATTAAAAAGATCGAGTGAAGAAAATATGAGAAACTAGGATTCCAGGGTAATCAACTTTGAAGAACAATCAAACAATCATTTATATAATTCGATTCCAATTTAATTTCCAAAAACGTGAGTTAATCTCAATTATGTTATCAGGCGATCCTCTCGGACTCTCAACCATAACATGGAAATAAACGACCTAGTGACTCCTCTAGGATGCACAAAAGGGCTTTTACTCTTGATAAACCCTTAGATTTCAAAAACCCTTTAACAGTTCAAATTCCTCTCGGACAATTGACCTATCAAATTTAATTACTCTGCATCTTAATCAATAATCTAGACCTCTCGGTTCAAAAATTACCAATTCGAATTACAATCAATGGCCAATATCTTGTAATTAAAGAAAACCCCAGCAAGTATTAAAACATCAATGGAAAAGGAAAATCAAATCATATAAACGATGGAATGAATGTCAACAAGTTTCAAAACCCTAGAATCCACAGAGGACTTAGCCAATCATACTAAGTTCCATAAAAACAGAGAAAAGAAGATGCAAAAATATGGAAAACATGAAACCAAAAACCCGTGGTCTTCAATCCCAAGTCTTCAATCTTCGTTCTTCAGATTCTGCTCCGTTCTGGCTTTCTCCAACTCTAAAAACTCTAAAATAATGAGGAAGGGGTCTAAAATAATGAGGAAGGGTCGAATTTATGACTTGGGAGGCTCTATTTATACTTATCTTCTTCAAATCTGAAAAGATATGGGATTTGGGCCAAAAATTCGTAAAAAAACCCGATCGGCGACCCATAAAACACGATCGGCGATCGCCAGTCTCACAGTTTTGGCCATAACTTTTGCTTCTGAACCCCGATTGACCCGATTCTAGTTGCATTGGAAACCTAACTCAAAGATCTATCTATTGCTATGCTCCATTAGCTCGAATTCCATGTGTGGAGGAAATCGTGAATGCTTCTTTGAACATCAATTGCTTTCGGTATGAGTTTCCATTGAATTTTGGCCTAAAATGTATTTGGGTTCGGTCTTTTCTCACTTCTTCCTCTTCTTGATGCAAAAGAACATCGATTGGCTCCATGGTACTCAGTCATATCCTTTAAACGGCTCAATTGTGCGCGAAACCTGCATAAACAACCAAAAACCAAACCAAACGTAATATTTTCTCAAAGGATCAAAATACGGCACAAAAAATACCACGTAATGATCTAATCTAAGGCAAATAGTTAGCGGATTCACATCAACAAAATGCACAAAATGAGTGTTTATCAACCCCCCAAACTTAAACTATTGTTCGTCCTTGAACAATGAGGAAAACAAATGAAAGAAAAAGATAAACACGAGGGGTGCATTTATAGATCAAAAATTGTTTCAGACACAAAAGAGGTTGTGATTCCCACACCAACAACTGCAACAATCGTCAATTAAGTGCAATCAATCACAGTTTCAAACTCGACCTCTAGAAATTTGCTTCTCACAGGATAGTGTATCACTCATATTTCGCTCAAATTGTAAGAAGGGCTAGTGTATACTCTCAAATTGTCAATTGCACAACTTCCCTACCATAGGCTTGCTCATTGTCTAAACTCTCTACTGACATTGGGAATGCTAGAACAAAGATCAAAAAGGTCTTTGTTTGAGGTTCTAATGTAGGCACATTGGTGAAGGTATGAAATTTTTGGCTAAGTGACTAAACAAATTCATCCTTATAACTCCATTCACACAAACTGTCTCCTCATCACATACCATACTCATTTATTGACTGACTAAATTATATACTAATAACTCTCTTTTTTTCTCATTAGGCCCAGCCTTCTTTTGATCACCAAATGAAAATTTCTTATCTTCTTACAAATATTGCCTCATAGACAAGACAAATATTACCCATCATTTTTTTTCACCTCAACTTATAGACAAGAAGGAATCCAAGCTTTCACTCATAGACAAGAACAGAAAGACACGGACTCAAAGGCTAATTATGAACAATATAAATCATTCTACCATTTATTTTACCCGAATCTTATAGACAAGATACTATTCACATGTGTATAGCACTTCTTCATAGACAAGACAGAACTACAATGCTTTTCTTAACTCATAGACAAGAAAGAAAAGTAACAGGCTCAAAGGGGCTTTACTAAGGATAAAATTGTATAAGGGACAGTGTTTGGTATAATTTGGCTAACAAAGATGGCCTAAAAGTTTCCATCACAAGGCTTTGGACTATGTACCACTATAAACTACTGCATTTTCACCACCTAACATCAACAGATACCCATATAACTCCATCCACACCTCCTATCATCCGGTTCAGAATAAAAAGGTTCATAGGCTCAACGGGTTTAGCAAAGGATTATGTAGTGGGTTAGTGTTTGAGTTTTAATGAGGCTTATGAAACGATGGCCTAAGATCATTTCTAAGTTCATGACATTCCTCTTGCAGTTTTGAGACAGAAACCAGAGCAAGTTCTAGAGATAAAGTGCACAGTGACATACTCTCAATCAAACGAACACAGGCTCAAATTCTCACAGGCTAAGCATATCCTAGAGGCCAAAATCAATTCCGTAAAAGTATGCACCTCATCAAGTCATATGCAAGTCATTAATACAGGTTTCACGAGAAAGAAATAGTTGTCATCACTAACTTTGATCAATAATGCAAATAAAACCCATATGAAACCATTCACTTCCCAGTACAACAAAATGATAGAGTTTCCAAGTACAAACGAACCACACACTTAAACTAAGATAGAAAAATAAACTAAGACAGAAACAAATACACTGGTTCACTGATTCACATTAATACATCAAGTGCAGTCTCAAATCAGATAAAAGGATAAAAAGGTAGAAACACACATCGTCCGATCACATCCCCCTCCCCCAAACTTATTCGATACAAAGGATAGAATAAGTTTGTGGGGAAAAAGATCACGGACATGTGTGTGAGACCTCGCTAAGCTCTCACTGCAGTCAAAGCCAGTACGGCGGCGTCTGCTCCTCGGTCGCCGTTTTTGCAATTTTTAGGAAATCCCAGCATTTCTAACTCTTTTCCTGCACTCAACAAAATTAAACAAAATACGTGAACTCTAGACATAATAAAGGACATAAGACTCCAAAATTAAACAACTGAAAGCAGTAAAAATTGGGTTGCCTCCCAACAAGCGCTTTATTTAACGTTTGTAGCTAGACACAAAAGTAAAAAAAAAACAATTATACAGGATAAAAAGTGCGTAAAATAAAGTCTAGATTAGTGGCGCAATATCATAATTAGTGTCAATTATAAATCTATGCAATCCACGGCAACGGCGCCAAAACTTGATAGCGCGTTTTACAACACGCTATAACTGCAAGTGTACAGATCACTGCAGAGGCAAGTAATAAATTATCGAACTCAAGGATTGCAGGCTCGAAATATAATCAAGCACTAAAACGCAAATATCTTACTACTATCTAGACACATCGGTAAAAGAGTTTGATTTATTTAGACTAGGCAGTTTGAAAAGTAATTAATTAAAAAGACAATTAAAAAGATCGATTGAAGAAAATATGAGAAACTAGGATTCCAGGGTAATCAACTTTGAAGAACAATAAAACAATCATTTATATAATTCGATTCCAATTTAATTTCCAAAAACGTGAGTTAATCTCAATTATGTTATCAGGCGATCCTCTCGGACTCTCAACCATAACATGGAAATAAACGACCTAGTGACTCCTCTCGGATGCGCAAAAGGACTTTTACTCTTGATAAATGTTGGTCCCGGTTTATCAGAGTGTATAATGTTACGCAGCGGAAATATTGAACTTATAAGTCTAACTTGCACTCTGTCCTGCTGGTTGCTCAGCTGGCTGGCTGACTGGCTGGTCAGCTGATAGCTCAACACTTAGAATATTTTAAGCCTAGTTTGCACAGTTATCAGTTTTCAGATATACACCAGCACATGAGTGCTGGGTTTCAAATACAAATTTAAATACTGAAAGCAGATAAAGGCAAAGGATTTTTATAGTGGTTCGATCAACTGATCTACGTCCACTCTCCAGTCGACTCACTGGAAATTCACTATAAGAGTAATCCGGTACAAAGTTCCTACGATCTATCTCCAGCTGGTAGATGCCCCGTCTACCAGTCCACTGGATCAACCGCTCCCGGTCCTTGTCCTTCTTCAACTCTCCGTCAGATGGATGGAGTGCGAGCACGTCACTTCAACCTCCTCCTCTGACTGGTTGGGTGTTGAGTTCTCCCAAGAACGTAAATCCTCTACGGCAAACTGCCCGTAATAACTCAAGAGCTGGCTGGCTCTGGAGCTGCTATGTTCTTCCTCAGAAAGAGAAAGAACACCAAGTAAGGTCTGAACTTACAAGCAGGAAGCTTGAAGTCTCGTGTTTGAAAGATATCAACACACGGAAAAGCTTTAAAGAAAGCCTCGAAAGATGCTTGCTTGCTTGCAATGAATGTTCGTTCTTTCGGTAGTTGGAGAGTATTGAATGTTCAGGATGCCAGCGTGTAAGCGTCGAAAACCAGGAAGCTGGGAAGCCTCTTAAATGTTGGTAGCTCCGACCTATTTATACACGCAGGATCCCATTCAAATTTCTAGCCGTTTGGACACATCCGGAATGGGTCTCTGTCCTCGGATGTACTTCAGACGGCGGCAGGTAGGAATTTCAGGAAAACTCCATACCTGTGTCTGCTTTTTCTGACACAGACCTCTTTGTGTCAGAACGGCATTATTTCGTCAGTACGAGGAATCGCAACTGGTGTCTTGAACTGATAGACTTTAAGGATATCCTTCCTTAAAGTCTTACTTTGTCAGTATATTCCTCAGACGAATCTTCTTTTTGTCTCTAAGACTCTGGGAGAACGAATCTTCAATTCTGCTGGTAACCTCCGACTGGTAGAACATACTGGTGATCTTGTGCTGGCAGTCTCTGCTGGTGACTTAGCGCTTGCACAATCTTAGTCTACCAATTTGTCTGATGTTAACCCTTTCTTGGAATCTCCCATGACTGGTGGCTTCACCGCTGGTGAATAGTGTCAGCCAGAACACGTATTCTGCTGGTAGGATTTGTCAGCCTCCTGCTGGTGAAATCCTTCCAAATGGTGAACAGTAGCCAGTCATTAGCTCTTGACTCCATGCTGATGAACAGTGTCAGCATGGGTCTGTCAGTCGTCTGCTGGTGAGACTTCTCTCAACTGGTAAGCACATCTCATGCTGGTGAACAGTAGCCAGCATGAGTCTTGATCAGCTACGACTTACAACTCAAAAAGACCTAAACAGGTCTTTACATTTGAGACTAGAGCTATTCTAGAGACAAACTGACGCTGGTTGGACTTAGGATTTGATCCACCAAAACACTTAAACACCAAATCAAAGATCTAAGCTATCAACTGGGGAAGGGAAACTTAGATAATTTTCCCAACAATAAACCCTTCGATTTCAAAAACCCTTTAACAGTTCAAATTCCTCTCGGACAATTGACCTATCAAATTTAATTACTCTGCATCTTAATCAATAATCTAGACCTCTCGGTTCAAAAATTACCAATTCGAATTAGAATCAATGGCCAATATCTTGTAATTAAAGAAAACCCCAGCCGTAATTAAAACATCAATGGAAAAGGAAAATCAAATCATAAAAACGATGGAATGAATGTCAACAAGTTTCAAAACCCTAGAATCCACAGAGGACTTAGCCAATCATACTAAGTTCCATAAAAACAGAGAAAAGAAGATGCAAAAATATGGAAAACATGAAATCAAAAACTCGTGGTCTTCAATCCGAAGTCTTCAATCTTCGTTCTTCAGATTCTGCTCCGTTCTGGATTTCTCCAACTCTAAAAACTCTAAAATAATGAGGAAGGGGTCTAAAATAATGAGGAAGGGTCGAATTTATGACTTGGGAGGCTCTATTTATACTTATCTTCTTCAAATCTGAAAAGATATGGGATTTGGGCCAAAATTCGTCAAAAAAACCCGATCGGCGACTCATAAAACACGATCGGCGATCGCCGTTTATGTTTGTGGGTCGCCGTTCCTGTCTCGAAGGAAAAATGGTGAAAATTACGAAAACGGCGACCCAGAAGCATAAACGGCGATCGCCGTTTTTGTAATCTGGGTCGCAGTTTTTGTCACGAACGTGCAGTCTCACAGTTTTGGCCATAACTTTTGCTTACGAACCCCGATTGACCCGATTCTAGTTGCATTGGAAAGCTAACTCAAAGATCTATCTATTTCTATACTCCATTAGTTCGAATTCCATGTGTGGAGGAATTCGTGAATGCTTCTTTGAACATCAATTGCTTTCGGTATGAGTTTCCATTGAATTTTGGCCTAAAACGTATTTGGGTTCGGTCTTTTTTCACTTCTTCCTCTTCTTGATGCAAAAGAACATTGATTGGCTCCATGGTACTCAGTCATATCCTGTAAACGGCTCAATTGTGCGCGAAACCTGCATAAACAACCCAAAACCAAACCAAACGTAATATTTGATGGGTTTTGTATACTGAAAGCATTTATTATAATGAGTACACAACGGTTTATTTCTCCTATCTGTTAACAATCGTACATGTATGAACAATGGTATCCTCTTGTCTCACCGATAGGGACGATCATACGGCGTGTTGTAGATCGCAGAAGACAGTATGATCACTTGACCTAGTGAGACATAAACCTAATCACAACCGAGACAACGTATGAGGATACGTCTGTCCGGATGGTTGCGGCATTGTCAGAATAAGTAGTCTGTCTTGGTTACTTGACATGATGGTACGCAGAGGTGGCGTATTGATGGACCGCAGTGAGATATATTCGTTTGTCTGACATCAGCGAATAAAAGATCTCGTTATATTGATTGAGTCCAAACCCTAACGAAGGTTCAGGGGTTTGCACGGGTTGACTGTTGCTATGACTTGCCATGGTCGAGAGCCTAAGCAACGTGCTCGTATATCCGCATCTTTGGTAACAGCAGTTCGTGTAGTACCGCCTGAGACTGGGTTTAGGTAACCATATCCGAGTAATAGGATGGGGACATTCCCGAGGAGCTCAATAACATTCATCATGCCAAAGTCCTGCAGGCTGATTAAGTTCAGGCACAAGTGATAAGGTTTGAGTGGTACTACTCAGGAATAATAAGATATTAATTAATTGTAGTTAGAGCTTGTCAGAGGCTCCGATTAATTAATGGATGTCCGGTAACCTTAAATATGGGGATTCTAAATTAATGCAACCCGTTCTCATAACGTGGTAATAAAGGGGTAGGTCAATATTAATTCTGTGGTGAAAAATAATTAATACTCCCTCCGTCCCGAGTTATTAGTCCCATTTGCTTTTGGCACAGTTACCAATGTTTGTGAGTGTAGTGGAATTAATATTTTATTGGTGTGAGGAGATTTTTTTTCCATTTTAGGAAATGGGACTAATAAGTTGGGACGGACGAAAAAGGAATATGGGACTAATAACTCGGGACGGAGGGAGTATTAATTAATTAATTGTGTCCTGGGTTGTGGACATGGGAATTAATTAATTTATAGGCCCACTTTATTATTTGCATTAGGTCCCAGGACTGGCCCAATTAAATATGCTGAATTGAGCCCAAAATGGGTCATTAGGGTTTCCAACCCTAGGTCTATAAATAGACAGCTCTCTCTCATAAGTTGTAACACAGTTGAAACACACTAAACCCAGATAGAGAGAGGGGCGCCGTTTTTGGGAGTGGAAAGGAGGAGAATTTTGATTCTGGTCCTGCTCAGAATACAGATCTACGGAGTCCTCACCAGTAGTAGATCTGAACAGCATTGGGACACAGCCCTGAAGATCTGATTTGGAGAACAAATTTCTCTTCTCTTCTCTCTTTCTGTTTCGATTTTAATCTAAGAAATTAGGGTTCTAATTTCTGTTTCCGCAGATTAAATCGGATCGCGTGGTTGAATTAATTTTTGGACTTCAAATGCGAAAGATCGGTTCAGACTCGACGGAGTTACGGTAAACCCTAAATCCACAATTCTTCATATTAAATTCATAGGAGCATGCTAGGGTTTTGAGAATTTAATTATGAGCAATATCCATAGATCGATCTGGTTCAGTTTGGTTTTGGTGATTCGGTTCACGGAAAAACCCTACAACTGGTATCAGAGCCAGGTTTCTGATTTATGGCTCTGTTGTTCATAATTAAATTCGATATGCGTGTATGAATTTATTGTTTTGTGGATGTTTGGTTTTTGTTGCTCGTGGCAACCCGTTGATTCAGCCCGCGGTGGTTTATCCGTGTAGGGCTGAATTATTTTTGTAAAATCACGAGAAAATCCGTGATTAGTGTAGATTTGAAAATTGTAATAGTATAGGTTTTCTGTAATTTTCAAATTTGTAATTGGACGGGTCAAGGACGAAGAACGAAGACGGAGTCGTCGGCGGCGGGCGACGGCGCGAGCAGCGCGCGCGGCGTGCTCGGGCGTTAGCCAGCGACGGCGCGGGCAGCGCGCGCGAAAATGCGCTGGGCACGCGCGCGTGGCCAGCTAGCTGCGGGCGGCGGGCGGCTGCAGGGCGGCGGCGGTGGCTGTCGTCGGCGGCTGCTGTCCCTGCGGCGGTGGCTCGTGTTTTGGTGATTTGCACAATCATATGTAAACCCTAGGGTTTGCATTTGGGTTAGGGCAAATCATCAGATCACAAAGGCCTAAAAATCCAAAAGATTTGGTGTATCCAGATTTGAAGGCCTTTGAAGATTTGGAAGATTTGAAAAGATTTGGATTTATCCAAATTAATTCAAAATTCAAATTTGTAATAGATAGATTTTATTTTCTATTTTTGGGGCCACGAGGAATTTTTGTTTGCCTTAATTGTCCTCGTATGATATGTGATTTATTTATGTGTGCAATTAAGTATGTGTAGATAATAGGAAAAGCATGATTTACTGCTTTTATTATTTACAGCTTTTCAAGCATGCTTATGTGATTAATTTCTTTTGTTGGATTATATTTTGGAAATTTTTGGGCTTGTTTAATTACATGTAAAAATTTGGAAAATATAATGACAAAGGAAATTATGTGTGCGCATAAAGAAACCTTTTAAAAGAAAAATACTAAGCAGATTTTTTAATTAAAATCAATAGACCTCCACAAAGCGGTCCTAGGCTGTAAGTGTATCTCTCGTTCTAGTAAATGTCTACGAGTGTAGCTTGCTAGTTCCCGGAGGTTCATGGGTACGGTTGTTGGGATTTCTAGACAAACAATTTAAATCATGTGAATAGTGGGAGGGCTTTGCGTAAACGTCTACGAGTGTAGCTTGCGTAGACCTCTTTCACAAGTATTCTAGGATTGATTTAAATTATAGATAACAAAAGCTTTAAGGGCTGTGCGGTATGGTTACGTGCCATGCTAAACTGTCTCTTTTGGCCGGAGTTAAATTTGTGGTTAATTGCTTAGAAGCATCTTAGAATATAATTCAAGAATTGCATCCCTGTTCTTGAGAGATGGTTTGGTCTAAGGTTTTCACTAATTATTAATTTCTAGTGTCAAAAGCATTCTGACATGGTAGTGAAATTAAATGGATTGGGGCTTAAAACCCGCAGTTCTGGTTGAGGGTGACATCGTAAACGTCTACTAGTGTAGCTTGCGTTGGGAACTCTTGGGCAATTAGTGGAAAACATTTGTATTTGATTTATTAAAAGGTTTGCAATGCATTTGTTTTCGAAGTTCAACATGTATGTTCTTATTTAAGATTCTTTATTGTTTCAGATATGTCTATGTCTAATGTGATCAACATTCTCGCACAAAACACTCTAACTGGTCCAAACTTCCTGGAATGGAAACGCAATCATGAATACCTCCTGATTGTAGAAGAACATATGTTTGTTCTGCAAGTACTTCGTCCCATGGTGCCAACTGCTGAGTCCTCTCAAGAGGAAGTAGACTATTATAACAAGTGGGAGAAATTGAACAATGTAGTCAAGTGCTATATGATGACCACTATGTCGAAAGTCTTGCAGTAGCAACATCAGCACCATAGGGATGCCTATGACATCATGTTAAGTCTGACGGCGACCTATGGGGAAACTGATAGAGCTATCAGGTTCAATCTCATGAAAGAAATCATGAGTAAGAAAATGGTTGATGGCACCTCAGTGAGAGAGCACGTAGTTACCATGACTCACCTCATGGATGAACTGACTGTGCATGGTGGAGGTATCGATGCTGAGGCTAAGGTCGATATCATACTGAACTCTCTACCCAAGTCCTTTGAGAGTTTTAGACTGAATGTTGTCATGAACAAGAAAGAGTATACTCTTAACGAGTTACTCAATGACTTGATGGCAGCTGAATCGGTCATGAACCCTCAGAAGGTTGCCTTGGCCACTTCTGGTAATCTCTCTGTTGTACCGAAAAGTATGAAGCGGAAGAAAGAGATTAAGAAGTGGGCCAAGAAGACACCTGTGAAGGATGGTGGGGCTGGGAAAAAGCCTAAGGTGGCGACTGAAAGGGACAGGTGCTTCAGGTGTGGAAAGAAAGGACACTGGAGGAAAGATTTTCAAGCTAACAAAGCTAGACAAGGTATGCCATTTTGCATGTATAACTGTAAGCATGATTAGAGTTAGTTGTTGCTCTTCCAGAGCTGTAAGAACTGACTTGTTGATCATGTTGTTGTACTTTGCAGGGGACCGTGCTGACAAGGCTGGTGAGTGATGGCAAGAAGATACCAAACTGGATGAAAGCAACGTTTTATGACGGAGCTTCATGGAGTTTTCTTTTCCTTATGTTTTGATGAATTAAAGTACATTTGAGAATTTATTTGTGGGTCATGGTTTATCGGCAGGACAAATTTCATCAACTTTTATGGATATTTGTTATTTATGATTTTATCATTGGTAATAACAATGTTATCCATTATGGTATGTTGATTTACAATCTCTATGTTGCTTTGATCAAATATGTCCTTAAGTATTGCATGTAATTCATCTGTAATTGATAATCCTAGAAAGAGAAAACTTACTTCTTCTGATGAGGATCTTACATATCTCTGGCACTTGAGACTGGGTCACATCAGCTTGAAGCGGATTCAGAGACTTGCAGATGACGGTACATTGGACCTAGTTCGGGCTGTACCTTTTCAAGTCTGCGAATCCTGCATCGAGGGCAAGATGTCAACTAGGACTTTCAAGGCTAGTCAATCTCGAGCAGAGGAAGTGTTGGAATTGATCCATTCTGACTTATGTGGACCGATGTCCACGCAGGCTCGTGGAGGGTACGAGTACTTCGTCACTTTCATTGACGACTACTCAAGGTACGGATATGTTTACCTGCTTCGCTACAAGTCTGAATGCTTTGAGAAATTCAAAGAGTTCAAGGCTGAGGTAGAAAAGAAGGTCGGGAAAACTATCAAGTCGCTGCGATCTGACCGCGGTGGCGAATACCTCGGTAACGAGTTCCTGCAATATTTGTCAAAAAATGGGATTACATCCCAGTGGACTGCACCGGGTACTCCCCAGTAAAACGGTGTAGCTGAAAGAAGAAATAGGACTCTTCTAGAGATGGTAAGGTCAATGATGAGTTATGCAAACTTACCAATTTCGTTTTAGGGTTACGCATTGGAAACAGCAGCTTATGTGCTTAATGTGGTGCCTTCTAAATCAGTTCCTAAGACGCCTTCTGAGCTCTTCCTTGGTCGCAAACCTAGTTTGTGCAAGTTTAGAATATGGGGCTGTCCGGCACACGTACTGTCGAAGGAACCTGATAAGTTAGAAAGCAGGTCAAAAGTAATGTTGTTCATAGGGTATCCCAGGCAAACGAAAGGTGGTTACTTTTACTGTCCTGAGAGTCAAAGAGTCGTTGTTAGCACCAATGCTAGATTCTTGGAGGACGAGTATGTGAGTAATCACAAGTCAAGGAGTGATATCGTTCTTCAAGAAATTGAGAACGAAAATGCAATTCCAAGGGAAGGGGAACGTGTAGATGTGGGTGCTCCTGTGAGAGGTACAGCACCACAGACACATTCTTCAGTGCAAGGTGCAGGACCACAAGTCACTGCTCAAATCCATCCGGATACTCCTTGCCATAGCTGCGCATATGGACCTCGAGATCTGGCAGATGGATGTTAAAACCGCTTTTCTGAACGGTTACCTTGAAGAAGGTAGAGACATCTATATGCAGCAACCCGAGGGTTACATAAGCAAGGGCGAAGAACATCTTGTCTGGAAGCTTAGGAAGTCCTTGTATGGTCTTAAGCAGGCTTCAAGGTCGTGGAACTTACATTTCAACGATGTGATTAAATCCTATGGATTTGCACAGTTGGAAAACGAAAGTTGTGTTTACCGACTTTGTGTCAGTGGGAGCGTGGTATTCCTTGCACTATATGTTGATGACATACTCCTATTTGGAAACAACGAGGGAGTGATGTCCGAAATCAAAGTTTGGTTATCCGAACAGTTCCAAATGAAGGATCTGGGTGAAGCTGGCTACATTCTTGGGATTAAGGTCTTACGAGATCGTAAGAGAAGAATGTTGAGCTGATCCCAGGCATCCTATGTGGATACTGTGATAGCCCGGTTTAGCATGCAACTCGCCAAGAAAGGCTTGCTACCTTTCAGACATGGCGTTCGTCTTTGTGGTGGGCAGTGTCCTCAGACACAGCGGGAGAAAGACGAGATGAGTCTTGTACCATACACCTCGGCGGTGGGTAGTCTCATGTATGCGATGCTGTGTACCAGGCCAGATATATGTTATGCCGTTGGCATGGTAGCAAGATATCAGTCTAACCCTGGACAGGCGCACTGGACTGCTGTAAAGCATATCCTCAAGTATTTGAAAAGAACTAGGAATTTCTGCCTAGTTTATCAAAGTGAGGATTTGTGTCCTGTGGGTTATACAGACTCGGATTCCCAAGGGAACCAGGATGAGAAGAAATCGACCTCAGGATATGTGTTTACCCTGGGAGGTGGAGCTGTATCTTGGAGGAGCTCAAAGCAGAAATGCATTGCTGACTCCACCATGGAGGCGGAATATGTCGCCGCCTCTGATGCCTCGAAAGAGGGTTGTGGCTCCGGAACTACCTTTTAGAGTTGGGCGTGATTCTGAGTTTGCCGAGGAGCATCACAATTTATTGTGATAACTCTGGTGCAGTGGCAAACTCAAAGGAACTGCGGTCTCACAGGGCAAGCAAACACATAGAGAGAAAGTACCATATCATACGAGAAATCGTATCGAGGGGCGATGTGCTGATTAAGAAGATTGACACTGCTGACAATCTTGTTGATCCGTTTACAAAGAGCTTGCCGCAGAAAGTTTACGAAAGACATATTCGTGAGCTGGGTCTGAGGTGGATATCGACCACTGATAGTGGTTAAAGTGACAGCAGACTAGATAGACGGAATGTATACTCTGTAATAGCTTAGTTATGCTTTGAGTATAAGTGGGAGATTGATGGGTTTTGTATACTGAAAGCATTTATTATAATGAGTATACAACGGTTTATTTCTCCTATCTGTTAACAATCGTACATGTATGAACAATGGTATCCTCTTGTCTCACCGATAGGGACGATCATACGGCGTGTTGTAGATCGCAGAAGACAGTATGATCACTTGACCTAGTGAGACATAAACCTGATCACAGCCGAGACAGCGTATGAGGATACGTCTGTCCGGATGGTTGCGGCATTGTCGGAATAAGTAGTCTGTCTTGGTTACTTGACATGCTGGTACGCAGAGGTGGCGTATTGATGGACCGCAGTGAGATATATTCATCTGTCTGACATCAGCGAATAAAAGATCTCGTTATATTGATTGATTCCAAACCCTAATGAAGGTTCAGGGGTTTGCACGGGTTGACTGTTGCTTTGACTTGACATGGTGGAGAGCCTAAGCAACGTGCTCGTATATCCGCATCTTGGGTAACAGCAGTTCGTGCAGTACCGCCTGAGACTAGGTTTAGGTAACCATATCCGAGTAATAGGATGGGGACATTCCCTGAGGAGCTCAATAACATTCATCGTGCCAAAGTCCTGCAGGTTGATTAAGTTCAGGCACAAGTGATAAGGTTTGAGTGGTACTACTCAGGAATAATAAGATATTAATTAATTGTAGTTAGAGCTTGTCAGAGGCTCCGATTAATTAATGGATGTCCGGTAACCTTAAATATGGGGATTCTCAATTAATGCAACCCGTTCTCATAACGTGGTAATAAAGGGGTTGGTCAGTATAATTTTGTGATTAAAAAGAATTAATATTAATTAATTAATTGTGTCCTGGGTTGTGGACATGGGAATTAATTAATTTATAGGCCCACTTTATTATTTGCATTAGGTCCGAGGACTAGCCCAATTAAATATGTTGAATTGAGCCCAAAATGGGCCATTAGGGTTTCCAACCCTAGGTCTATAAATAGACAGCTCTCTCTCATAAGTTGTAACACAGTTGAAACACACTAAACCCAGAGAGAGAGAGGGGCGCCGTTTTTGGGAGTGGAAAGGAGGAGAATTTTGATTCTGGTCCTGCTCAGAATACAGATCTACGGAGTCCTCACCAGTAGTAGATCTGAACAGCATTGGGACACAGCCCTGAAGATCTGATCTGGAGAACAAATTTCTCTTCTCTTCTCTCTTTCTGTTTCGATTTTAATCTAAGAAATTAAGGTTCTAATTTCTGTTTCCGCAGATTAAATCGGATCGCGTGGTTGAATTGATTTTTGTAATTCAAACGCGAAAGATCGGTTCAGACTCGACGGAGTTACGGTAAACCCTAAATCCAAAATTCTTCGTATTAAATTCATAGGAGCATGCTAGGGTTTTGAGAATTTAATTATGTGCAATATCCATAGATCGATCCGGTTCAGTTTGGTTTTGGTGATTCGGTTCACGGAAAAACCCTACAATATTTTCTCAAAGGATCAAAATACGGCACAAAAATACCACGTAATGATCTAATCTAAGGCAAATAGTTAGCGGATTCACATCAGCAAAATGCACAAAATGAGTGTTTATCAGAGGCGTGGTTCCATCTGCAACTAGCTTGATGGGGTTGGTATCGTTCCCGCCTTCCGCCATTTCCTGCAGCAAATGTTAGTATAACCTTTGTTCTTGGGCCCCACGGTGGGCGCCAAATTGTTGTGGGTGTTTTTGTGTTGGATTGGGAGCCCAAGAACAATTTGTTTTTATAAATATGAAAATGACAAAATGGCTAGCGAGAATATGATTAACAATAGAGTTGAATTAATACAGAAAACAAGAAATGAATTAGAAAGAAATACCGGACAAATTGAGCT
This sequence comes from Plectranthus barbatus, assembly GCA_026898455.1. Classification (NCBI taxonomy): domain Eukaryota; kingdom Viridiplantae; phylum Streptophyta; class Magnoliopsida; order Lamiales; family Lamiaceae; genus Plectranthus; species Plectranthus barbatus. The sequence goes on along the minus strand of JAPKLW010001504.1, from coordinate 137,044 downwards.
GCTTCGAACTGTAGCTTTTTTGGAATCTTTTGAACTAAGCTTAGTGGTTGCGCGTTCTTACTCTTTCATCGTCCTTCAAATGCGTCTTTCCTGAAATATATGTATAGAGCTCCATATAACGGCTCCTCCCTTTAATTCTATGATTCTTGTTGGCCTTTATTGTTGATTTTATTCCGTTGGGCATCAGTTTCCGAGAGATTCGCTTTCCATAATTATATTTGCCTTTATGTGGACCGCATTCATTTTCGGTCAATTCCTCGGACTTCCTCTTGTTCGAACTCTATCTATCGAACTCCCTCGAGCTACTTCGACAGACTTCTATATTCGCTCGTAGATCTACAGGCCAGGCCCACGATATTTTTGGGCCGACACACTGGGCCTCTATATTTTGGATTTTTATTTTTGACCCCAACAGTAGTAAAGTAAAACGATAAATAACACTAAATTTATAGTGATTCGAATCCTACGTCCACTATCCACAAATCAAAAATATTTAGAACTACAACACAATGTAACTAAACTCCTGATTTCGGGAAGCTCTTCTGTCCTCCAGATTCTTGGCAAATGGTTTTACCACGAATACGTCACTAGGCTCCCTGGTGACTTTAGTCTTCACAAGCTTTACCACGAACACGTCCCTAGGGTTGAAGGCTCGAAAGGGTGTGATGTTTAGTTCTTCACAAAACGTTGATTGCTGGTTGAATTATGGACTTCTTTACAAGATTAAGAAGCAATCTCGAATTCAGCTATCTGAAGGAATAGTTGAACTCTGGATCTCAAGCTTCGGATAGCTTAGGTCCCGTGTTTAAGAATATGGTAAAGAGTTGTGCACATATTACTTAAGGTCGTGTATGATCGTGATGAATCGTTGTTCAGTCTAAGCAACCTTTTTCTGGATCTTCTACTCAATAAGTATAGGGAGAGAGATGATTCTTGTTCCCATTTAAAAAGTAGTGGTTTGGTAGTCGTTGGTTGTATTATCCATTCTTGAAAGATGACAACGCTTTTTGCAGAGTAGCAGACTTTTTGTCAAAACATCTCTATTTCAGTCAATTAGAGGAATCCCAACCAAATTTCCTATTTGTCTTACAAATGAAGAATCTCTTTGTTCCTTTTGTTGTTCCTTCGGACTTCTCCCTTATCCTTGTCAGTTAAGTCTCTTTCTTAATTGCAAGTTTGTTCTCCGATGATTCCGTCCAGTCGTCTGAGTGAGAGCTGATCTATTATAAGTTACAACTCAATTTTTCTATACATGATTACATTTATTGGGCTAACCTATGTCAATTTTATACAACAATAACTCAGTCGATATGGCTCCACTCATCAAACTATAATTGTCCTAATATTATGATTATGAATAAATTAATTTTTTAATAATAATAATTTTTTAAATTAGAAATAATTACGAAAATAATTATTTCCCAAGATTGGTTGGGATGAATCTTGCAATTGCATTTATAAACTAATCTAAATTATAATAAATTAATATTATAAACAAAGATTAAATAAAGATTAATAATATTAGTAGTGGAACAGAAAGTGTTACATGAAAAGTAGGGTAAAAGATCTAATTTGAGATCAAATTATGGTTTTTTTAGTTTTTTGTTTCAACAATGTTAGGTATTGCATTGTATTTATAAACTAATCTAAATTATAATAAATTAATATTTTAAAAAATATTAAATAAAAATTAATAATTAGTGGAGCAGAAAGTAGAACATGAAAAGTAGGGTACGTAAAAGATCTAATTTGAGATCAAATTATGTTTTTTTAAGCTTTTTGTTTCAACAATTTTAGGTATTGCATTGTAATTATCCTTTTTGTTTATGTTTTAATGTTTCAAACTAACAAGTTTGACATTAAATATGTATATAACTAACAAGTCTCTAAAATGTATAGAACTAACAAGTCTCTAGATGTGAGTTTAGCTCAAAAATTTGTAATATCTTGTATAGGATTATCAAGTTGTAATAGGAGTTAAATATCTCACAACTTTGGGTCTCGTAGCCAACGACGTCTACATATCTGAAGCGGCTGAAAAGCTAGCAAGTTGCCAACAATGAAGATTAGCAACCAGTTTCCTGAGTTCAGTAAATAAAGAAACTGGTGAAGACCCAACAAAAGGACAAGAAGAATGTGACAACTATAAAGTATTAAAGAGTTGATTTGAAGATGGTGGTTTCTACAAGTCTGCATCATTCAGAGATAAAGACCATGTTACTTAGGAATCTACCATCCTAAGACTTGGAAGATTCGTTCTGATACAAGGTAGAAAAGTCTACCTACTGCATGATCCGTAAGTTCTGCAGCGCAAAAAGCATACTGCGTCAGATTCTCCCATTGATCAAATTCGAATTTATCTTAAATGGCACATAATGAGAAATGTTAAGATTCTTGAACGAATTGAAACGATTGCACACGATTGTGAATCAAGAAGCTACCTGCACTCTGTAACCTCCATCTCCTTCACTCTTACAAGTTCACTAAGCTTTCAAGCTTAATGCTTTTCTAAGCTCTTGTAAAGTTTCATATTGTATACACGAGGCTCAATGCATCTTGCTAGAGCTACTTCCGGAGTTCTGACTTTCTTAGTAAGAATTTGTGTTGAGTTTCTCACTCTTTGAGAAACTCTGGAGTTACAACACCCAACTATCCAACCTCGACATTCTAGGAAGAACACACAAACATCCAACACTTTTCAGTTGGTAGTTGTGCGACGCGTTTGCACATCTGGTTTAAGAGTGCGAGTTCATGGTGGATTAACAAGATCACATACAATCGGTGGACGGATGAGCTGCCTGTAGCTACGACAGATCGTGTTACATCCATATAACAAGTTCTACTAATTTCCAACCTGCATGGTTGAAGAATTGAAGTAGGATATTTGGCTCCAAACCACTAAAAATCTCGTGTCTTTTACTTGATTTTACGTGCTTTATATTTCTTGCTCTGTTTTGATTTATTCTCTTAATTTAAAACCCAAAACTCTCTAAATTATTGGTGTATATCATGCGAAATGAACTAGGTAAAGATTTGACTGCCAAACCAATTTTCAAGGACCAGTAATGATCAGTCACAATCAATTTTGAGAACGAGGAGTACTACTTTTGTTCATTTTCGATCGCTCATATATTTGCGCTCCGTACATTATCTACTTATTATATATGCACTAAAGATGGTTGGTAACATTTGGGATTTACATTTGCTGTGCATATTTTAACAAGATGTTTGGATCTATTGTATATTTCATTACATTTTACTTATATAATATGTCATTTACTGCAAGGAAAAAGGGAGGGGGGCGGGGGGGAGGCTATATTTTTGGCCCAAATCTCATGATGTGTTGTTACATACTAATATTAGTGATAGAGTCATAATATAAACAGTGCAAGATATATTCTCAAACCAGATATCAAACAATACTCAAATCATTTTTATCTAGTATTTCCTTTATCAATCCAAAACTTAAAAGATAATTTAGTAATCAATTTAAAATTAAAAAATATATTCTCAATTCAAAACCTTAAAAATCTTAAAACTTTCAATTTAAAACTCTTAAAGATTATAAAATTCTCACTCCCAAGATCTCAAATCTTATATTGAAAATATTAAGATCTTCCATAAACTAAATTAAAATTTATGTTTCGAATTCTAAATCATAATTAAACCGTTTCATAGGTTCAAGAAAAAATATATGAATATTAGAGAACAACCCATACTTTTGAATCTAAGAATTGGAGACCTTACTTTAATATCTCCACCACAAAATCAAAGCAAGTTGGAAAAGTAAATTTCACAAAACCCATAATCTTGGTCTGCGAAATTTGGGCCTTACATTCTTTTCTGTATGTGTCCGATTAGGCCGATTCATCAATCTTTATTCTTATGCTAATTTTGGAAAATTTCCGACTATGAACATGCCATGCAATCACTCATCTCGTTGTGAAGCAACCCATCCCACCTCAAAAACTAATAATTAGATGATTTGTTTTTTATTGAAGAACATCCCTTCAAATTGTGAATTGATCTTATTTAAAAAGAAAACGATCAACATTAGAATTAGATCAAATTTTCTACTCTCAACTTAGTCTTTCTTGTTATACATTAAAAATTATAAATATAATTATTACAATACAATATAGTATAATTAATATTTATGAACGAAAACCTAAATTTTAAAAAAAAATCAAGAATTTTGAACAAAATCACAAATTAAAAAACTCACGAATAATACATTACTCTAAATCAGGTTGCTCACAGTCAGTTTGTATTCAAGACTAGTTATGATTCGAAGCGCTTAATTATTACTCCCTCCGTCCCTTGACATTAGTCTCATTTGCTTTTGGCACAGTTATTTGTGAGTGTGATAGAATTAATATTTTATTGGTGAAGAGAATTTTTTTACGTTTTAGGAAATGAAAATAATTCCACGGTACAGACGAAAATGGAAAATTGGACTAATGCCAAGGGACGGAGAGGTTATTTTTTAAATATAATAAAAGTTATTTGTAATTGATTTTTAAAAAAGATTTAACTAATTCATAACCATATTCTGTGTTCCTATTAAATTTTGATTTTTGTTTTTAAAAATCAATTAAATAATGCATCATTAATTTTTGTTTTTGTAATAACAAATATTAAAATTAATAATCAGGATCATAGAATACCTTTCTAAAATAAAGGATTTGTTGATATACCGTAAAAAAAAAAAAAAAAAAAAAGAACAAGATCTCTTATATAATCTCTATAATTTCGCCTCAAAATAAAATCACCATAATAAAACGAGAATGCAAACATGCTATACAAATACAACCAGTTATATATCAAAAGATACTCACCATAATTTTTATTCACTACTATTCCCTTAATTCCACATTAAGAAACTTAATAAAATCTAACACCGGTACTGAATTTAGCCCGTAGCTGGCGGGTTGATCACCAATCGTGCGACTTAGCCTCCATGAAATAGAAGCCGGAGTCGCGGACAATCCAAGAGCAGGTATCGGGGTCGGGGATGAAGAGATAATCACTTTCGCATTTATGAGCGAGGTCGTTGTTGAAAACCTCGAAAGAAGTTTTCCTTCCATTCCAGAGGAATGAGCAGGAGTAGAGAGTGGTTGAAAGAAAGTTCATTCTGAAATACCACATGAAGGTTTCACCATGTTTGAGGGTGTGGGTGCCCATATCATCATCTTTGGAGTAGCAGTGGACTGTCAGCGGGTTCGGGTCGTCGCGTGGGAGTCCATTTCCTATGTAAACTCTGAAGCTCTGAAGAGCCCTAAATTTGTTTCCATCCAACCCCCTTTCTGAACCTGCTTCACTCATCATCATCAGAAGAAGAAGCGTCATCACCATGATCTTCATTATTATCATCGATCGTGCTTGGTTTTGGGGTTTGTTTGTTTTGTTTAGTGATTTTCTTGGAGATGTGTATGTGTATATATACAGTGGAAATAGTTGGCGTTTTAGTAGATTCATTGATGCTGGTAACATGGATTTGATTGATAGCTGATTCTTAACTGAAATGCTCTTATAACGTCTACTGTTGTTCAAGGTTTGTTCAGTTTGTCTTCTCAAATTTATTTATTTTTATTTTTAAAAAAACATTAAATAAGAAGCAAAAAAAAAAAAGCGAGGCAAACACTAAAAAACAAAATGTTAAATACTTCATCGATCCAATTATTTAGTCTAATTTCATTTTGTACGAATATAAAAAATCATTTTTATATATTATAAATTTAAACAAATTTCAGAATTATCCTTATTTAGTACTCCTTCCGTCCCACAAAATTAGTCTCATTTGTCTTTTTGGTCTGTCCCATCTATTAGTCCCATTTCCTAAAATGACAAACTTTTTCACACTCATCAATAAAATATTAATTCCACTTTACTCACTAACATTGGTTATCGTGCCAAAACCAAATGGGACTAATTACATGGAATGGAGGGAGTAATAATTATCAATCATAAAATTTATTAATTATATACTCCCTCCGTCCCATTGAAGTAGTCCCACTTTCCTTTTTTGTTTGTCCCATAGAATAGTCCCATTTTCCTAAAATGGCAACATTTTTCACACTCACCAATAAAATATTAATTCTACTATACTCACAACCCTTAATTCCCGTGCCGAAAAGAAAAGGGACTACTTCATCGGGACGGAGGGAGTATCATTTACAAGGTTGCTTAAGGGTATATTTGTAAATTAACATAAAAACCCAAAATTTTTATATGAGATCATGTAGAAAATAACATGAACCAAATAATGAAATAAATGAATATAAATGAATCTAGTCGTTAAACAAAACCTTAAGACAAAAACTTGCGTTAGGCAGGCCTAAACGATTTAGGCGGGTTTTATCCTACCCAAATGAGTTCACTCATCCCAAATAAGGTTTATTAATCCCCAATTAAGATATATTAAATGGATTTGAGTTGAATTAATGGATAAAACTCACCTAAATAGTTTAGGCATGCCTAACCTGAGACCTTCCCAAACCTTAAAAGTGTAACTCATCCCATTTGAGTGCTAATCAATTTCGGTTTTTATAATTTAGCCATCTAGGTCTAGCCCAACTCATTCGATCCATTATGAAACGTGTCTAATTTGTGATTCGGGATTTAATTGCCCAAATCACATGGGGGGCCCACAAATAACATGCGCAAAGTTTTGTCAAACATTATTTTTTTTTATTTTTTCTTTTTGAGCAACAAAACACACTTCATTTCAAAATATGAATTACATATCGTTTCTGATCATTTGAGCAAGAAATCTAGGAGTGTGGTTGATATGAATACAATTTGGTCCTTTTGCAGCAGTGTGTGCAATCCCTTGGGATGTGGTGGAACTCAGGATTAGCTATCTCCTTGGCAGCTTCTTGAATATCCATGACAATCACCTCTTCATACGGGTTCATCTGCTTCATTCCATTGATGCATTGAATGAGCTGGAGACTGTCACTTTCTACATAATCCACTCTCATATTGTATTGTTTCGCCTTTCTCACCGCAAAACGCATTGCCAGTCCTTCAAGGAGTGCACTACTTCCATGAGCTCTACAGCTTTCTCGACTTACAAAAACAGTCCCGCCTTCATCGTTGCGAATTACACAAGCCATTCCAACCTCCTTCTCACTGAGGACAGCCACATCCACGTTCATCTTGAATCTCCCCTTCGGCGGTTTTTCCCATTTTTGTGGTCTTCTCACCTCCTTTTTCCTCTGCACCTCATCATTTTCCTCTTCGACATTTCTCCATTGCATCCAAGCTTTTTGTGTGATAATATAAGGATCAGTTCTCTTCTTTTCAAATTCCCATTTGTTTCTAGCTTTCCAAATCTCCCACGCAGTGGCGACGAATAGGGCACTCGACTCTCCTCTAAGTTCCAGCATATCCCATAGGATGTTTTCGAATGGCGCCCCCTCGAACTTTTCTACCTTGAGCCGCATCTCAGAGATGTACCAAACCCTTCTGGCGTGCGCACAATACAAAAGCATGTGGTCAATGCTTTCAATATCCTCGCCACATTGGGTGCAAATTGGATCAATGTTGGTGCCTCTTCTTTTCAGGTTAATCTTCACAGGGAGAGCTCCAATACATGCCTTCCAGATGAACATCTTAATTCTGGGAAGTGTGTTGATTGTCCAAAGCTTCATCCACATCTTCGGTTGTGTACTTGTTGATGCTCTACAGTCTTTGGCCTCCACTTCCATTTTAAGAGCACTCTTATACGCTGACTTAACAGTAAACCTCCCATGTTTTGTATACCTCCAAATTCTGCTATCCTTTTGACATTTGTTTCCGAGTGGGATGGCTATGATTTCTTCATAATCCTCTTGATTGAAAATTTTTTTGATAGTTTCAGTCCTCCACTCTCTCTTCTCTTGATCAATGAGGCTAGAAACTTTCTCACTTGCCATCGTTGTGTCCTTCACCACATTTGGTCTTCTACTTTTATCCACGCCAATCCAGTTATCGGCTCCTATGATAACATCCTTACCATCTCCAATCCTCCACGCAGTCCCGTCTTTAATAATCTTTACTGCTTCCCTGAGGCTTCTCCACAAGAAACTCGCTTGTGGTCCCGTTGTTGCAGCGAGAATGTCTTTCTTTGGGAAATACTTCTCTTTCAAGACTTTGGCAATCAAAGATTCAGGATTATGTAAAATTCTCCAGATTTGTTTTGCAAGGAGAGCAAGATTGAAACTCTGAAGATTTCTAAAACCCAATCCTCCTTCCCTCTTCGCCACAGTAATCTTTTCCCACGCAGCCCAATGGATTCTTTGCTCGTTTTGGTTTGCAGCCCAGAAGAAATTTGCAGCTAACTTTTCCATTTCTTGGCAGAGTGTTTTTGGTATTAAGAAACAATTCATGACATAGCTTGGAATGGCTTGGATTACAGCTTTAATCAAGATCTCCTTCCCAGCTTGAGAAAGTATTCTATCAGCCCAACCACTAAGTTTGGCCTTCATTTTATCCAAGATACCATAGAAAGCTTGTTTCTTCTTCGCTCCAATGATGTTTGGGATGCCCAGGTACCTGCCACCTTTTGACATTTCCTTAACTTGCAGCTCGTGAGTTAGTTCCACTCTCTTAGCCTCTGCAACGTTTGGTGACACCAAAATTTCTGATTTTTCAAAGTTGATTTTTTGACCTGAAGCTGCTTGGAAACAGTCAATCACCTTCTTTATGGCTGCAACCTCTTGATTCGTTGCTCGTGCAAAGAGAATTGAATCATCTGCAAAAAAAAAGGTGAGAGATAGCTGGAGCTCTCCTTGTCACCTTAATCCCATGGATTTTCCCTTCATGTTCTGCCTGCTTAATGAGCATAGAAAACACCTCCGTACAGAAGAGGAATAAGAAAGGTGATAAAGGATCGCCTTGTCGAAGTCCCCTCGATGGCTGAAATTTCTCAGTGATGTCACCATTAATAAGAATTGAATACGACACAGTGGAAACACAGTTTAAGACAAGAGAGATCCACTTAGGGTGAAAGCCAATTTTGTCAAACATTGAAACACACAAACCACGAAAGATTTTTACAAGGTCAAAAGCATATTATTTTAAAGCAAATATCATCCAAGTTATGACAACAATACAAGAGTTGTTGAAATACTAAAATTTATTACAATTTTCCTTCAAATCACTTCTTGTGGAAGTCGGGATCCTTCACTATAGTGACTGGGCAGGCAGCCGTTGATATCACGTAGTTCGTCACGCTCCCCAATATTATCCTATTCATTCATTCATTCACAAACAATAATAAAGTCCATATTCAGCCATTTTTTAATAAAAAATTAAATCTAACAAATCCATTCCATCAATATTTTAAACAAAAAGAGGAAATGCAGTTGGGAGTTAGGCGCATTTACCTGCCTCTATCTGCAAATATCCCATGATTATTATATTCGTGTTCGCGAAGGTTTACTCATTTTGGACACAAATCATGTCCAATTTATGCATCCTAGGCTTTATTTAGGAGAGCCAATTGATATATAAAAATACCTTAATTGTTATTATTAATAATATTATTTCTTTGATTTTAATTAAGCACAATATAATCATAAAATTTCAGTCATTTCAATCCTAATTATACTACATTATTTGTCAGACGAAAATGCAACATGATCTTGAATCTGGCTATTTTTATGTAATTTTACCAGAATAATTATTATTTAAGTTCTTGATAGAAGATTTTATTAAAATATAGTTCACATCAGAGAATAATCACCTAGCCAAGATTTGCATCCTAAGAAATTGAAATTAGAACTAAATTGCCTGAAATAAGATGATCTTTAATGTTTTGTAGACTACATATGGACGCAGGACTAAAAATATAATTTCCAATAATATATTCGCATTTAATCTTAAAAAGATTTGGGAAGGAAAAATACCTTTTGATGGTGCTGAGTCCCCTGCTACCCATAATCAAAGAATCAAGCTTCAAATCCTCAGCAGCATCACAGATCTTCTCTCTCGCATCTCCCCAGTACAACTTCGCCACCACATGTATCTAACCAAATCATCAAACACATTTCATTCAAATCTCATTCACTGCATTCGATCTGCAAAAACCCCCAAATCGAAACAGAGATGCACATATTTATATATGTATAACCTCTTTCTGCCGAGCAGCAGTGTCGAGCATGTCCAGAAGTTCAATATCAGTAGGTACGTCGTACTTCTTCATCACCTCCGGTATGCGGAACTCCGACAGCGGAATCAGAGCTACAATTTTCAGAAAAGTTCCAAAACAACAAAAAATAAAAATCGATTTGCATAATCTCCGACGCATCAGGATATTAAATATACTAATCGGAGATCGGAAAACGAAGCTTACGAGAACCGGATTCGGACCATAGCTTGTCGCGCGATTCGTCGCCGGAGTGAGATTTGATGTGGAGAATGTAGAAGGTATCGCCTTTATCGGCGAGATTGTCGATGGACCACTGCAGCGCCGCCTTGCTGCTCTTGGAGAAATCCATGGCCACCCCGATTCTCCTGTCTTTCGCCATGTATCACGCTCTCTCTGTGCCTTTTTTTCTTTTTTTTCTTCTCTCTCTAGTTTTTGTGATTTATTTGAAGGAGAATAGTTGCGTTGGCAAACCGAAAGTTATATAACAAAGTATAGGAGTGATGAGACTTTTGGGTGAAGGAAAGAATACCGTGTGCTCAATCAGCATGCGCTGCTGCATTGTGTTTTATTAATATAAATCTTATCTATTAATCACTATAATCTTATATTATTATTCTAAACTTATAATATTAAAAAATACTTTATCTATTCTGATTATATGATCCAATTTAATGTTTGTGAAAAAATAATATATTTAAAATAATAATAATATATTAATTTCTCTTTTTTACAATATTACTTTTAATATTACTCCCTCCGTCCCTTGGCATTAGTCCCATTTGCTTTTGGCACAGTTACCAATATTTGTGAGTGTAGTGGAATTAATATTTTATTGGTGTGAGGAGATTTTTTTCCATTTTAGACTATGGGACTAATAAGTTGGGACGGACGAAAAAGGAATATGAGACTAATGCTAAGGGATGGAGGGAGTAATTTTTTTGAAAATTACTCGATAATATATTTGTAAATTATTAGAATAAAATATCAAATATTAATATTGGATCAAATAATTAGAATATCTTAAAATGATAAAATGGACCATTGTTATGGTAAAGTAAAAAAACAATAATATCTACCTTATAAATTAATTAATACATACCTTGAAGATTGAGTCTTTTTTGCTGAAATTGACTTTTATTTGAGATTTGTGTTTACTATATGAGGAAGAAAATATCGGGGATTGCGTTTTTATTGGTAACACAAATTTATGAAAACTTGTTGGCTTTATTATCTATAGATAATTTTTTTAGTACGGGAATGGGATAGGAAATGAAAGATTAATATCATAATTTTATTCATGAGATTTTATTATTTGGAATGTATTGAAAGAGACGGATATTATTTTTAAAAAAAACAAAGTATGTTTATTAAAATAATGTGGAAATTTTTCACGTGAAATGGTATTTTACATTAAGAAGCAACGTCTTGCGTCTATCTAAACGTTGGAATCCACCTTAGATTATCACATTGGGAACATTACGTTGCTTCGCATAAACTTTTCCATTTTAATTGAAAATATTTAATTTGATTCATCAAACTAGAGCTATATATACTTAATTAATATTATATATATTGGTTTTATAAAAATTAAAAAGAAAAGGCTAGAAAGTGATAAGATAAGTTTTAATCAAGTCAAAATCAAACTCCTATATAAAATAAGAACATTTTTTTTAATTATCAACTAACATGTCTTAGTGTTGTCGAGCTTATTGATTTAACTTATTTTAAAAGTGGTGTGGGCATGTGCAGCATGCTTGTGTCACCGGGTGACAGTTTGATCCTAGATTTTTGGTCTATATCGATTTCATGTGTGCTAGTTCCTTAGTTCCAATTGTGATCACGATCGACTAATATCTATTTAATGTATCCAAGTAATGTTCTGCTTCTATATTTCTCATTAATTTCATAAATATTGGACTTGTTATGTATGTGGGAAGGCTGAACTCCATGAGAATCAGGGTGACTGACGGGTCATCCGCTAAGCCCATTGCACTTGCATGCTCTTAACATACAAAATACCATAGAAAAGTGACTATCAAGTACCAACTAAACATTTTATATATCGACATAATTCAAGGATATTTATAATTTTTCTTTTATCTATATAGTTGGATAAGTATACTCATATACTTAATTACAAATATAACATATTGGCTTGTGTGATAGTGAACAAAAGTATATATTGATTTGTGAACAGTTTGAGATTGTTTTATCTTTCGATTTTTTAAGAGATTTTTATAAAGTTGGTCAACCAATAAAATAGTGAAATATTTACTTGATATAATCTGAACTTTACAAGTAAAAATAAATGAACTACATAAACATTGACCGGATGATATAAATGATAAAATAAAATGTGAATATTTAATTTATGTGCAAGTTGTCATTGCATATGCAATTAATAAGGGAAGGTCTTGGGTTAGGTATGCCTAAACGATTTAGGTGGGTTTTATCCGTTAACTCAAGTCCAAACCCATATAATATACTCTAATTGGGGATTAATAAACCCTATTTGGGATGAGTCAACCCATTTGGGTAGGATAAAACTCGCATAAACTGTTTAGGCATGCCTAACGCAAGTTTTTGCCAATTAATATATATGCAATGCAAATCTCATTGTGATAAAATCATATTTTAAACTTTTCAAATGCTAAAAATCAACACTAAATATAGTTTTCTTATCAAATTAGCCCCACCTAAACATCTTGAAACATTCAACATAAAGGTAATCAAATATTCAAAATATAAGAAAAACATAAAACTTTCTAATAAAATATTAACTAAATCGATCCTTTATCACATTCCTCTAATACATAGAAAAAGGGGGGAAAGACATCCAATTATCTAACTATAATATGACAATACTTTCAAATGTTTATAACTTATACTCCATTCGTTGGCCAAAATAACCAGTGTAAATATTATGGTACGAAATTCTGATATTTATAATTAATATGTTCGAATAAATTTTTTTCAAAAAAAAAAAAGTTCGAATAAATTAATATCTAGATCGAGATTTGCACTATATATATTGAATATGTATACATTAAAGGTATATCTAGATTTTCAACTAAAACTCATTGTTATTACAAATGCGTAAGAATTAAAAATTTAAAACCTAACGAATATTAATTATAAAAGTTCCTTATGCGTACGTGAAATAATATGATTGGGCACGTATTGTTACCTTAATTGTTGTTAAAAAAATTAGTGGGGTTAATTAATTTGTAGCTTTGCCTCGCTTGGAAGCAAAATTATACGTGCATATATTACTCATTTACATCAAACAATATTCCTTTTTGTGAGCAGACAAAGCGCATAGAAAAATAAATTATATTAATTAAATAAAATAGGAGGTAGAAATAGCATAGAAAACACATTAAGTATAGAAATGTTATTTGCAATAAAGAAAATGAAATATGAAAGAGACATTACAAAACACTGTTATGTGGTGGAAGAAGATTCGCGGATAACGGAGAGGAAGCTTCCACACTGCTTCCTTTGTCCATTCTTTTAACTTCGTATATAAGTTAGGCATGTCCCCATGCACTTAATTACTCCCTCTGTCTCATGAAATCAGTCTTATTTTTCATTTTTGTTTGTCCTATTACTAATTTCCTTAATCTTTATCTCTTTGATTATTGTGCCGAAAGCAAATGAGACTAATTTTGTGAGACGGAGGAAATATTTTTTTTTTTTAGAAGTAGTACTGGTGAGTTCAATCGGATCAATTCATCTGATTCTTGCAGGCATTATTGAATTTCTACTTGTTTCAATTCACGATCACCTACAAAACTTCACCACACAAAGCACAACACATATCTGGACAAGCTAATGCAAATCGACACCATAAAACTATTATAACTCCTAAGAAAGCAATCCTAAAAACTAAAAAAAAGTTATAGATAAACATCTTATTCCTGGCATATATTTTTTTAAAAACTGTAAACCTATCAATTGAGTCATGAAATCATATACATAATTATGCCCAAAATAAAGAAAAACATGGGCCAAGTTTATTTTATAACTGAAGTTTATGCCATTTACTTTCTGGTTTTCAACAAAGGCCCATTATATAGAATTAAGCCAATGTTCGACGTCGAATAAATAAATAATATTAATTGTATAGGTCTATTTTGTGGATTAAACTATATCAAGGTTTATATGACTTCTACTATGTTTGGTCATGCAATGAAACAACGAAGGTATAGCAACAAAAAATTTGTGGAATTTGGTAGAATAAAGAGACAGAAAGATCCAGATCTAACAGATCCTGCATGTGCAATTCCCCTCTGATCTAACAAATATTTGAAACCTTGTAGGTATGTTTTTTGAGAATAATTGATTCGTACAAGCATACAACGTGGGATGGAGTAAACATCATGGAAGCAATGTGGCAGGTGCAACCACTGCCCATTTTACAATCCTACACTGTGATGCATGAATTCATGTTTCCATTTTCGCAACATAGTGTTTTGAGAAACCTTATTTCAATGTGCCTCCCAAATCCCATGTCATAAATTATGATATATATGTTGGAAACGGAGATATTTAAATAAATATTCCAGACATAAATATTTAATTTTTGTGAAAATTAAATATTACAGAATCGATCTACGTTGTGATTAGATAATCGTGGTATATTTATTTTCTCAAATTCGTATTCCGGTGAGTGAGAAATTAATCCGCGAAAGTGACACGTGGCGTCATTATTACATGATTAATTAAGACAAGACATGTAATAATTATGACATCTCACATTGGGAATATAACCTTGTCTTAACAGGTTTAAACACAGTTACACTGATATGGTGTAATAACTGAGTGTGCTAGGGACGTTGTACAACGTGCCCGCCATGTGGCCACGCGCGCCGCCGCCGCCGCCCGCCTCGCCTCGCCTCGGCCTTCGGCCTCTGCGAGGCCGCAGGCTGAGCCCGCTCCCGTGACCCGTGCCCCGAGCCCCGGACCCCGGTTCTCGGTTCTTGGTTCCCGCTGTCGTGACTTGATTGCCCGACACGGTCCCTCAGGTGTGGACTGCCTATAAATAGACATCCCCAGGAAGCATGCAAGTGTTCAGAAATTTTCCGAAAATAGTGTTGGGAAATTTGGCTAAGTTTCCTTTCCCCAGTAGCTACTTGTTTAGATTCTAGTTTTGGTGTTTTGGTGGATCAAATCCTAAGTCCTACCTGCGTCAGTTTGTCTCTAGAATAGCTCTAGTCTCAAATGTAAAGTCATGTTTAGGTCTTTTGAGTTGTAAGTCGCAGCTGATCAAGACTCATGCTGGCTACTGTTCACCAGCATGAGATGTACTTACCAGTTGAGAGAAGTCTCACCAGCAAGCGACTGACAAGACTCGTGCTGACACTGTTCATCAGCATGAGAAGAGCTCACGACTGGGTACTGTTCACCAGTTGGGAAGGTTTTCATCAGCAGGCGGCTGACAAACCTTACCAGCAGAATAGGTGTTCTCACTGACACTGTTCACCAGCGGTGAAGCCACCAGTCATGGGAGATTCCAAGAGTTAACATCAGACAAATTGGTAGACTCAGATTGTGCCAGCGCAAGTCACCAGCAGAGACTGCCAGCACAAGATCACCAGAATGATCTACCAGTCGGATGTTACCAGCAGAATTCCAGATTCTCTCTCCCAGAGTCTTAGAGACAAAAAAAAGAAGATTCGTCTGAGGAATAAACTGACAAAGTATGACTTTAAGGGAGGATACCTTAAAGTCTATCAGTTCAAAGCACCAGTTCCGATTCCTCGTACTGACGAATAGTGCCGTTCTGACATAAAGAGATCAATGTCAGATAAAGTGGACAAAAGCATGGCGCTTTTCGGAAATTCCTACCTGCCGCCGTCTGAAGGACATGCGAGGACAGAGACCTTTTCCGGATGTGTCCAAACGGCTAGAAAATTTGAATGGGATCCCGCGTCTATAAATACCTGGGATCCATCAACATTCAATACTCTTCACCTACCGAAAGACTACAAATTTATTACGCTCAAGCAAGTAGAAGCAAAACACTTTCGAGGCCTTTCTAAAGGCTATCCGTGTGTTGATTTATTCAAACACGAGACTTCAAGCTTCCAGCTTGTAAGTTACTGATCTCTTTGGTATTCTTTCTCTTCTGAGGAAGTTCACAGCAGCTCTTGTGCCAGCCAGCACTCGAGTTATTACGGGCTTTTGCCGTATTGAGAAGATACGTTCTTGGGAGAACTAAACACCCAGTGAAGCTGTGGAGGTTGAAGTGACGTGCTCGCACTCCACCAGCTGATCAGAGTTGAAGAAGGAAACAAGATCGGGAGCGGTTGATCTAGCGAAGTGGTGGACAAGGGTCGCACCAGCTAGAGATAGATCGTAGGCAACTTGTACCTGATTACTCTATAGTGAATTTCCAGTGCTACGACTGGAGAGTGGACGTAGATCAGTTGATCGAACCACTATAAATCCTTTGTCTTTTATCAGCTTTCTGCATTTCATACTGATTTAAAACCCAGCACCCAAGTGCTGGTGTATATCTGAAAACTGATATAACTGTGTAAACAAGGCAAAAAATATTCTAAGTCTTGAGCTACCAGCTGACGAGCCAGTCGCCAGTCAGCTGAGTACGCAGAGTGCAAGTTGACTTACCAGCTGACAAGGTCCCAGTCAGCTGAGTAACCAGCAGAGTGCAAGAAACGATTAACCACATTTTCCGCTGCCAAGTTATACCCTGATAATCCGGGACCAACAAATAGTTTGTTGCATTTCACCTGAAATCCTGTTGCTTTTCACCTGCCAACTCTGCTCCTGCTCCAATCCAGTTCGCCGGAGCTCCTTCGACTGCGATGCTGCTTCGATCGAGACGAAAGCCGTTTCACCTTTGGGGACAGATTGCCATATTCCGAGCACTACGAAGGCATATTCTGTCTTGCGGGAAGAGTTCGCTCGACTCGGCTTAAGATTTTCTTGCTGTCTTTTGTTGTCTCTTTTTAAACCTCCTTTATTTGTACTTGTTACCGTGTGCTCCGTGTATCTCAGATTGTAACACGTTTATAACAATCGCAAGACAGAATATTAATCTGGGATGTCTACTTCCGGTAACGATGGTGGTGGTAACAACAACAACAACAACGGTGTGCCTGGCTATGACCCGACTGCGCCGCGCCTCCCTCCGAATGCTCAAGCGGAGAAACCCTCCAAGTTCACTGGCGTCGACTTCAAGATGTGGAGGCAGAAGATGCTTTTCTACATCACCACGTTGGGTCTTGCCAACTACTTGAAGGAAGACAAGCCCGAGTGCGTTGATGATGAGCCGGATCGCCAGAAGCGCGTCGCCTTCGCCAACTGGTGCCATGGGGATTTCTTATGTCAAAATTTTATTTTAAATTCTTTAATAGATCCCTTGTATGCGGTATACGCAAATGTAGAAACGTCAAAAGAACTATGGGAAATGCTAGAGAAGAAGTACCAAACTGAGGACGCGGGTACTAAAAAGTACGTCGTGGCCAAGTATTTGTCATACCAGATGGTAGACAATAGATCGGTTGTAGAACAAGTGCAAGAGTTTCAGTTGATCTTGCACAACGTTCAAGCCGAAGGGATGTTGCTTCCCGATGCTTTTAATGTGGCTGCGATCATAGAAAAGCTACCACCTTCTTGGAAGGACTTCAAGAGTTACCTTAAGCACAAGCAAAAGGCTATGACTCTTGAAGATTTGATTGTCAAGCTTTGGATTGAAGAAGACAATCGAAGGCCTGATCCAAGACTGAGGGCTATGGAGGCTAAGGCCAATTTGATGGAATGTGGTGGTCCATCAATGAAGCGTAAGAGGCCTACCCAATCGAGGCTTACCCAAACGAACAAGGGCATTGTGATCAAAGAGCCTAAGTTCAAGGGTGATTGTTACAATTGTGGCAAGTCTGGCCACATGGCTAGCCAATGCAAGAAGCCCAAAGCTAAAGGCAAGGGCAAAGATAAGATGTAAAACTATAATGTCGAACCCGATAATGATTGGGAAGACGACTTGTGTGCTGTTGTTTCAGAAGTCCACCATGTGGACAATCCGAGGGAGTGGTTCGTTGATACGGGTGCAACATGTCACGTAGCATCCGAAAGGAATGTCTTCTCTTCCTACAAAGTTGTTGAAGGAAGAAAGCTTCATATGGGCAACCAAGCCTCGTCTGATATGGCTGGAGTTGGGAATGTGGTCCTAAGGCTCACAAGCGGAAAGGACCTCACATTGAAGGATGTGCTGCATGTCCCGGACATCCGGAAGAATCTAGTGTCACGCTCACTTCCTGTAAACAATGGTTTTAAACTTGTTTTCGAGTCTGAAAAGTTTATTTTTCCCAAGTTTGGAAAGTTCCTTGGTCGGGGTTACCTTGCCAACGGACTTTTCAAAATGAATGTAATGGCACGGCGCCAAGCCGAAAAAGTTATCAATAAAGGCGAATCTTCTTCTGCTTACTTGATTGAGTGCTCTGATTTATGGCATATTAGATTAGGACATGTAAATCTAAATGCTATAAAAAGATTAATGAATCTAAACTTGTTGAAAGTGACTGATTTTAAACAAACAAGATGTGAAGTTTGTGTTGAAGCAAAAATGGCAAAGTTACCATTTCAATCAGTCGAACGGAGCACTAAGCCTCTAGAACTAATTCACACCGATTTGTGTGATCTAAAGTTTGTGCAAACTAGAGGTAGAAAGAAGTTTTTCATCACTTTTATTGATGATTGCACAAGATATTGCTATCTTTATCTACTTAGAAGTAAAGATGAAGCAATAGAAGCTTTCAAAAACTACAAAATGGAAGCAGAGAATCAATTGAGCACTCGAATCAAAATGATTCGAAGTGATCGAGGTGGAGAGTATGTCGCTCCGTTTGAAGAACTTTGTGCTGCTTCAGGTATAATTCATCAAACGACTGCTCCGTACTCATCTCAATCAAATGGTGTTGCCGAAAGAAAGAATCGGACTTTAAAAGAGATGATGAATGCTCTATTGATTAGTTCGGGTTTACCCGAAAAATGTGGGGTGAAGCTGTCTTAACAGCCAACTACATCTTGAACAAGATTCCTCTCAAAGGAAAAGATGTTACCCCATATGAGATGTGGAAAGGTAGAAAACCCTCCTATAAGTATCTCAAAAGTTGGGGTTGTTTAGCGAAGGTTGAAGTGCCTCCACCCAAACAAGTTGCAATCGGTCCTAAAACAATTGATTGCATCTTTATTGGCTATGCACTTAACAGTGCACCTTATCGTTTCCTAGTGCACAAGTCGGAGAACCCGAATGTGACTGTAGGGACGACGATAGAATCAAGGAATGCAATATTCTTTGAAAATGTCTATCCGAACAAGAGAAAAGAGGATGAACCTCACGTTTCTCGAAAGAGAACACACGAGGAGTCTACTAGTTCTGATCCTGTTGAGGAAGAACCGAGACGTAGTCAAAGAGCTAGGACTGCTAAAAGTTTTGGTCCCGACTTCATTACTTATATGTTGGATGACGAACCGAAAACTATTAAGGAAGCTCTAGCTCGACCAGACGCTTCTCTCTGGCAAGAAGCGATCAACAGTGAAATTGAATCCATAATGCATAATCATACATGGATTCTGACTGATCTCCCGAAAGGTTGCAAGCCCTTAGGATGCAAGTGGATCCTAAAAAGGAAGTACAAAGCCGATGGCTCTGTTGATAAGTATAAAGCCCGCCTTGTGGCAAAAGGCTTTCTACAAAGAGAGGGAGATGATTTCTTTGACACCTATTCACCTGTAACTCGAATCACGTCTATTAGAGTGCTTCTCGAGATTGCTGCGTTGTACAATCTAGAGATTCATCAAATGGATGTGAAAACTGATTTCTTGAACGGTGAATTAGAGGAAGAAATCTACATGGATCAACCTGACGGGTTCGTAGTACCCGGTCAAGAAAAGAAGGTCTGTAAATTGATAAGATCCTTGTACGGTCTAAAACTAGCGCCCAAGTAGTGGCATATAAGGTTTGACAACGCAATGTTGGCAAACGGGTTCAAGTACAACGAGTGTGACAAGTGTGTCTACTATAAAGGTACCTCTAACTCCTTTGTTATTGTATGCCTTTATGTAGATGACATGTTGATTATGGGAAATAGTCAACAAGTAATCGTTGATACTAAAAGAATGTTGAAGCGAAACTTCGACATGAAAGACATGGGTGTAGCTGATGTGATTCTCGGGATCAAAATCATGAGAAGAGCTGATGGAATTGTTCTGTCACAATCTCACTATGTCGAGAAAGTGCTTAGAAAATTCAATGCTTATGATAGTTCACCAGCAAAAACACCTCTGGAGCTCAATGTTCATCTGAGCAAGAACCGAGGTGACCCTGTAGCTCAAGAGGAGTATGCAAAGGTCATTGGTAGTCTAATGTATCTGACTAACTGTACTCGACCAGATCTTGCTTACTCGGTGAACAAACTGAGTAGATACACGAGCAATCCAAGTAAAGAACATTGGAAAGCTCTTGTGAGAGTTTTGAGATACTTGAAGTATACTCTTAACTTAGGGCTACATTACACTAGATTTCCACCTGTACTTGAAGGGTAATGTGATGCCAATTGGATCTCCGACACCAATGATTCACATTCCACGAGTGGATATGTGTTTACGGTCGGTGGGGGGCAGTCTCGTGGAAATCTACGAAGCAAACGTGTATAACCCACTCCACAATGGAATCTGAGTTCATAGCTTTAGATAAAGCTGGTGAAGAAGCAGAATGGCTTCGTCACTTTCTTGAAGATATTCCTTGTTGGAGCAAACCAGTGCCTTCGATGATGATTCACTGCGACAACCAAACAGCTATTGGTCGGGCACTGAACAACATGTATAACGGTAAGTCGAGACATATTCGTCGTCGACATAATACTGTTAGGAAATTGATCTCGAACGGGGTTATATCCATTGAATATGTGAAATCAATAGATAACCTAGCGGATCCGCTAACCAAAGGGTTAAACCGAGATCAAATGTACAAGTTGCTAGAGGGAATGTGACTAAAATCCACAACCTAGAACGAGTATAGTGGACACCCAACCTAGGTGATTGGAGATTCCAAGAACTAGGTTCAATGGAAAAACTAAGCTATATAAGTTCGAGTGTTAACACCTAATTCTTCCCTTCCCTAGGTGAGCAAACCTAGGTGTTTTCAAGCCTGCATGTGGTATAGGTTAAGTCAATCGACTTTTAATGACTCCTGAAAACCACGTAGTGGTTGGGTACGGCAGGATACTCTTAATAGGAAGTCAACTATATAAGTGAAAGTGAGGGCCGCTTCAAATGAACACTTATGAATCCAAAGGGGTTTTCCACGGCCCGTAATGGAAACAAACGTGAGAACGGATGGAGTTTTGAAACGTTACTATTTCAATATCGTTGTCTATGTACACACGACGGAGGGTTAGTTCAAGGCTTTTACCACTAAGCCACCAGTGTATCCGATGCTGTTAAAGATGAAAGGTTCAAGGCCACAAGCTACCTATTCGTGTGCATTAACGTTTCTTGAGGACGGAGTTGGCTCTGCATTTCATGCATTGGGCATTTCCACTCATGGGGGGGATTGTTGGAAACGGAGATATTTAAATAAATATTCCGGACATAAATATTTAATTTTTGTGAAAATTAAATATTACAGAATCGATCTACGTTGTGATTAGATAATCGTGGTATATTTATTTTCTCAAATCCGTATTCTGGTGAGTGAGAAATTAATCCGCGAAAGTGACACGTGGCGTCATTATTACATGATTAATTAAGACAAGACATGTAATAATTATGACATCCCACATTGGGAATATAACCTTGTCTTAACAGGTTTAAACACAGTTACACTTATATGGTGTAATAACTGAGTGTGCTAGGGACGTTGTACAACGTGCCCACCGTGTGCCCACGCGCGCCACCCGCCTCGCCTCGTCCTTCGGCCTCTGCGAGGCCGCAGGCTGAGCCCGAGCCCGCGCCCGCGCCCGTTACCCGTGCCCCGGACCCCGGTTCCCGGTTCTTGGCAATTGGTCTTTGGGTGGTCTTTGGGCCTTGGCCCGTTACGACCTTATCTTTTTGGTTAACAGAAATGAGCCCGATGGGCTTATCGGAGTGGGTCAGGTGACTGGGTCGGTTGCAGTCAACACAGATGCACACGTAGGTTGCGACGTGGCTGATGAGTCAGCACACGTGTGCATTGACGTGTCAGATCGTTACGCTACGCTCGTTTGAATTCAGACAGGGCTCCGTGATTGTCGCCCGTAACGACTGCTCGAGCCCGTGTCTCCCGCCGTAATCGCCAGCGCCATCATGTGCGCAGGCGTAACCGTTGTCGTGACTTGATTGCCCGACACGCTCCCTCAGGTGTGGACTGCCTATAAATAGACATCCCCGGGAAGCTTGCAAGTGTTCAGAAATTTTCCGAAAATAGTTTGTTGCATTTCACCTGAAATCCTGTTGCTTTTCACCTGCCAACTCTGCTCCTGCTCCAATCCAGTTCGCCGGAGCTCCTTCGACTGCGGTGCTGCTTCGATCGAGACGAAAGTCATTTCACATTTGGGGACAGACTGCCATATTCCGAGCACTACGGAGGCATATTCTATCTTGCGGGAAGAGTTCGCTCAACTCGGCTTAAGATTTTCTTGCTGTCTTTTGTTGTCTCTTTTTAAATCTCCTTTACTTGTACTTGTTACCGTGTGCTCCGTGTATCTCAGATTGTAACACGTTTATAACAATATACATATAATTTTCTTTATATATATAGAGAGAGAGCGCTAGATGTATGATCATATGAGAATAATTGTTAACATGAGAACAAATAATGAAGTAATTTTAAGATAAAATGAACAAAACTGAAGATAAAAGTGAACAATATTTTAGAAAAACTGAAGACTAAAAAGTACAATAAAGGAAATCGAAGATAAATGAAGAAAATCAAAGATAAATGAAAATGAAGTATTTTTTCAATGAATGATTTTAATGTTAAAATGAAGTATAGTGAGTATATAATGTAGTATTCTCATATTCTCTATTCTCTCTAGATTAAGCCCATATATATATATATATATATATATATATATATATATATATATATATAGGGTAGTGATCATGTGAGAAATGTAGTTAGTATGAGAAATGAGAATAGTACTACATTTTAACATCAAAATACTGCATTTTTAACATCGAAATCTTGCATTTCAAAAATCTTCATTTTAACATCAAAATCATGCTTTAAAACTTGTTTTCATTTTATCTTCAATATTCTTCATTTTTAACTTTGATTTCCTTCATTGTATTTTTAGTTATCATTTTATCGAAAAATTGTTCACTTTTATCTTAAATTTTGTTCATTTTATCTTAATTTTAGTTCAGTGTTCATTCTCATTTCTCACACTAACAACATTTCTCATATGATCACCACTCTATATATGTATATAGGGAGTGGATCTCATACTAAAAAATAGTTTAATTTGTACTAAATAAGAATGAATCTACACTATTCATCTAAAAAAATCAATGGTTGAGATTAAATTTTTTTACAAAACTTTATGCTTAATTGGTTGATAAATCATGCTTAATCAATTAAGCAAAATTTATAAAGTAATTAAGCACAAACGAAAATTATGCTTAATTTCAATATTTGATACTTTAATCTCAATCATTGATACTATCAATCTATTGGCTGAGATTAATTCTTATTTAGCAAACTTTAATTTTAGCACTTGATTACAACTCTATATATATATATATAGAGAGAGTGTTTAGTTCTAGTACTAAAAATGAAATTTATGCTAAGTAAAAATGGATTTCAACTTTTAGCTCTGAATTGATTGCATTAATACTGATTATTGAGATAAAAAAATATTAATAATTAAAAAATAAGCATAATAAATATGACAATTAAGCACAATATATTTTATACATAACTAATAATGATTCCAACTCCGTTCTGGCTCGGATCTTCGTTCCCAAACTCTATTCTAGCCCCTCTCCGAGTCCGAATCTCAACTCCCGAATTTTGATTATTCACCTAAAAATGATTAAAAACACAGCTACTAAATTTATTATTTTTTGGAACCAAATCTAATATCTCTATATATATCATATGATATAATCGTACAATCAGAGTCGATCTTGGCGTTTTGATTATCTATGGAAAAAGAAAAGGAACCCTAAATTTGAAGGCAAAGTCTCCTATGAGACGGTCTCATCATATTTAATTGTGAAACGGATTTAATCCTACCCATATTTTTAAATGGATCTTTTAATGGATATTACCCAAAATATAAATCCTTCTCCTCCCCCTTCCCTCAACAGATTTTTCTCCCCAATTTTTGAAATGCTCCTTCACCGTGCTCAGCCTCAGCGGGTCCACCTCCTCAAAAATGTCCGCCATCGCACGAGCCGCCGCCGGCCGCCACGGCGATAGAGGCAATCGAATTAT
Source organism: Plectranthus barbatus (assembly GCA_026898455.1). Classification (NCBI taxonomy): domain Eukaryota; kingdom Viridiplantae; phylum Streptophyta; class Magnoliopsida; order Lamiales; family Lamiaceae; genus Plectranthus; species Plectranthus barbatus. Next base: position 112,463 of record JAPKLW010001504.1, on the reverse strand, counting down.
CCAACAAATCCTCCTGCAAGAGGGCCAAGCGCGTGGACAGATTCCTCTCCTCTTGTAAGGTCTTGCGCTGCAACTCGTCCACCAACGACAGCTGGCGCGCGGAGAGCTGGCCCAGGCTCCTCCCGAGGCGCACGCCGTGAAGGAACTCAGCGAGTTGGGACTCGATCTCCAGGCCGCAGAGGGCGTAGATGAAGGCGGATGTAGGAGGAGGGGCGGCAGCCGCCGATGATAAGAAACTTTGTTGGGTATATCAGGAGCAGGATGTTGTAAATGATGTATTCATTTACTGTAAATGATGTATTCCTATATTGTAAATGATGTATTCAACAATTAAGTTTTTTTTGTTCTCAAACGATGTATTCCTTTATTGTAAATGATGTATTCCTTTACTGTAAATGATGTATTCAACAATTAAGGTTTTTTTTGTTCTCAAATGATATATTCCTTTACTGTAAATGATGTATTTAATTCATCTAAATGATGTATTTAACTCTACGAAATAATGTATTTATTGAGTAAAGTTATATAGTTCATGAGATTAAAAAAAGATGAATGGAAAATGAATTGGAGGGAGAAATTCTTCCACACACCAATCTATGAATATATTCATATTGCAGACAACATACTTAATATCATTTGTTTATCCTCAACGCAAAGCAAATAGTTTTGCTAAAAAATCTTTGTCTATCCATCAAATGATTTTTTGTCTATTTTTTTCTTCAAATTCGAATATTCAGACACCTACACCTCCGCCGACAGACCAGCCTTTTTTCTTCACCATCATCACCGTCGTCTGGATCCGGATGTTCACGGCATAGGAGTGCTTTAATATGGTTGAGCGCTTCCATGGTGGCTCCTAGGTGTGTCGTCGTTGCACATGTAGCCAATTACTTCTGAAACATCGCTGCAGTTACCCATCTGATATATTAAGAGAGAAAGGGATAGCAGGCGGGTTGATTTGTTTTATATAATATGGGTCTTATTTGATCCGTCTCGCACAATTTTTGTGAGAGACCGTCTCTCAGGAGACCAACTCAAATTTGAATGCATACGACACTTGTCATTCTTGAAGCAATGAATTTAAATTAATCATTAGATTTTAAAATATTTCGAGATTTAACGCAACACCCATACATCCGTATATATATAGTCCAATATAAGTGTCCACAAACTAATTAAAATGAAATTAGATCCCAATGCAATCCATAAATACCAAATAGGCACGACAGAACGTATTTTTCCGACAAGTAATTTAGTCTTAATCTTGTAGACGTGCATGTGATTAATGGTCCCTACGATATGATATTTAATGATAGATAAGAATGATCGCATCACACTCAAAATAGAGCATTTCTCATGATAGCATATGGTGTGACAGTGCTTCATATACTTGTAAATATTTATTTAATTTTGTTGGCATCAAAAGGGACCAAGCTAGCTAGCTCATGACATGGCACAAGTATCATTTGAACCCCACTACCCTACATTTTATAAATGAAGTAAAAATGTTTCTCACTCAATTGGACAATTACATCTCATCCTCTATACCTGGAAAAAATCCGGATATATATCTAAAAGTATAGGCAGTTAGGAAAATTTATCTTACTAATTTTTTTTGAGAAATATATCTTACACTTTATCATATTAGGTTATTTTATCTTTCGTCAACTTATTGTTTGGGATGTTGTAATTTACGTAAATTATTGTTTATTACTTTTTACATATATCTTTTATAGATTGATGCATTCAATTATTTTGCTCGACACGTTAATATCTATTGCATTGTAAAATAATGATTCATAATTCTAGTTTATTACATGCTGATCTCAAATTAGAGTACTTAGATATGCAATGGAAGATTAAAATAACTTGCGACTATCCGAGTTGGCTGTTCTTGCACCAGCTCGAGTTCTGAAAAATGGTCAATTAGCGAGCTGGTATCTTTCCTAGTCAGAGTTCAACAAATACTCCAACAATTGAGGTGTTGGGTTTTAAATTCAATGAAAATAAACTTAAAGAAAGCCGTAAAGAACACAGAGGATTTAAAGAGGTTCAGACTAAACCGTCTTACGTCCTCTCTTCAGACTCACAGTCTAGAAAACACTAAGGTGGGGATTATAAGAATGTCGCACGATCTGTTGCTAGCTGGTGAATGTCTGCGTCCACCAGTCCACTAGCACACCCGACAAGTCATTTGCTCTCATTCGCTTCTTCAGATCTGAAGTGTGGGAATTCCACTCAACCTCCTGCTGGTCGTGGGACTTTGAGTTCTTTCCTAAAACGTCAACTTGCGGTATACACCTGTAATAGTTATCACTAGAGGTGTGATAACTCCAAGAAGGTTTCTTACTTAGACAGTAAGAAGACCAAGAGTAACATTTAGTAGGGATTGCTAAGCGTCTCATCCAATAAGGCACACGGGAATCTGGTTAACAATTTGAATGCTTGAACACTTTGAGTCAATCGAGAGAAACGTTTCTTTCTCAAAATATTTCAAGTCAAGTTCGTTTGTTGGTCACGAGACCAGAGTATGTATATGTATGCAACGGAGATTTTAAGATCAAAACTTGCACTAAAAATTTGGTGGTTCTTGACCATTTTGTGTTACTGAAAACACTTTTTCAGTGAGCAGAGAATTTATTGTTCAGTTCGAATATACTTCAACACTAGAATGTGTTGATTTTTAAAAATCTTGTAGAAATGTAAAAACAGTAAAAAAACAAGAAACTTATAGAGGTTTGAAGCAAAAATTCATGCGTCCTCAAGGAGAACAGTAAACATCCAACCGCCAAGGAGAAGGCTGCGAGGTGCGTCATCACTTCAACTTGAAGACTGAGTCGTACAAGGAGTTCCTGGGCGAGTGATCATAGCAGACCAAAGGACGGAGTGCCGACGGGCTGTGCATAGATCGTAAAGAGGCTTGTATTCATACTTAGTGATTTTCCAGACCTAAGTATTGTTTATGAATATCAAAGATTAGATTGATACACTAGCGGCGAGATTTGAACAGAAGCAAGCCGAATCTGACGATACTCTCTCATCTGTCAAGGTTACTGTCTCAACCCTTCTTGAAATTGTCACAAAGGGGGAAGAGTAGAGACTGAAAGAAAAGGAAGAGAAGAGGCAAAAGGAAGAGGCTGGAGAGAAAAGGAGGCAAGAGCAGCATAATGATAAGTTTGTATTTTCACCGACTTATCAGTTATTTCTAAGCTGTTTTTAGTAGTTTTTGGCGCATTTCACATACATTGTCATGCATGGAATGACTTTTGTGCTTGTTATGTTCGTGATGATGTGTTTTGCAGGTTTTTAGATAGAAATCAGTGAAGATTCGAAGGAGTGTTTGGGCTTCAGTTCTGCGTCGATCTACATGGTGTTGCGTCGATCAATGTAGCATGTCTTTGGAGTGTTCAACGTGAGGCTCAACGCACACAAGTCGGCAGCTTCCGTGTCAATCAATGTGGATCTCACGTCGATCGACGTGGCCTCTTCAAGTGCATCGATCAACGTGCATTCCGCATCGATCGACGCGAGTCCGTGAACTCCCAAATTCGATCCTGTTTGGAGATATACATATATCTAATCCTAGATAGTGCATGATACATCAACCACCACTATTAAAGGCCTTGTAATTTCAATTTTTAGGGACATGCCATATTTTAGAGTTCAATTTTAGAGAATCAACAACAGCAATTGTGATTTTATTTTGGAGTCGGATATTTGGACAACTACTGTAGAAATCGGGCATCAATTTCTACACTCAATTTATGTTATGTAGTTTCAGTTCAGGTTTTTTCTTTTCTTGATAATCTCCATTATGAATATGTGTAACTAAACTGTTCTCGGATTCTAGGGTTTCAAACTATCCAGTATGCATGTTTGATTAATTAAATCAATTTTCTTTTCCTATCATATTTATGAATTTTGTGCTTAATTTGTAATCTTGAGTTGTTGGCCACATCTTAGGATTAATTAGTTGAAAATTAAAGACTCAAAAAGTAATAATTTTCAATGGAAAGAATTTTCATAATATAAAATGATTTCTTGTCTGAAAAGAATGAAATAGATTGTAGGAATAAATTTGTAAGGTTTTAGAGTTAATTAAATTATTCTCAAGACTGAAAGGATAAGATATAATTGGTTAATCTACTTTAGAATTGTCTAACTTAGAGATTCATAATAGTTTTCTGATGTTTCACTACGATTAAGAATTAAATTGGAATTGGTTAATTTATCATTGCATGTAATACTTGATGGGTAGAAAATTCTGGAATCTGTGTTTCTCATATTTGAATACTCAAGTCTTTTCTATTTTCCATTCAGTTTTAATTACAAGTTAATTTATTTTCGAAATCTGAAAAACCCAAAATTTGAATTTCCCTAAACAGTATTTCAAGAAACTACATTTTAGTATATAAAGTTTTCGAAATTTCACTCATCTGGGTTCGATAATTTATTTGCTGCTATATTATTAGCTTTTGCTAAATTGATGATAAAAATAATTAGCAATCACATAACATTCTTGCAGAGCTTATGGCCAAACTCTCTGGATCCAAACCTTCCTCATCTGATCCTCCTCCTCCATGAAATCTCCGATATATATCAAGATTGTGGTTTTTGTTCTGTTTTGCAAGATCAATTTACTATCTTTCATTGTACGTGTAATGTCTCGATCATTAATGAAAGTCTGAAAACTGAACTTAGACAATCTCTCATTGTCCCACCCTTCCCTCCTAAGTTTTTTTTTGGTTTTGTTGATTTGGCTGAACTCATTGTTGTTCTAAGCGTGAACAACAAAACTGATCTCTCACTCTAATGGTTACTCGAAAAGTGTCTCTCTAATTTAAGGGGAAGACCAATTAGAGTAGGACAGAACTAAGGACATGTATACTGGGTAGTGTCGTTGTAAACTCAGTATGTCATGCTTCCTTTTTTGTATCCTTAAGTGGTTTTGACAATATCAAAAAGGGGGAAATTATTAGGAACTGAGTGTTAGTTCCCTCCTTAATTTGATGTTTTGGTATGTCAAAACTTATGTCAGTTTTTCAGTCTATAGAGTTCTAAAACTGGAATCCTTATATAAGATCAATCGAGTTGTAATAGAACTTAATAGCTGAAGATCGAGCATAGGGAATGCTAGAGAATTGAAGAAGTGTATGCACGTGAAACTTGGTACTCACCAAGTATGGTCAAGGCCTATACTGAGTTTGGGTACTCAGTATAGTGTTTACCATACTGACTAAGAGAAGTCACTATGAGGATTACCATATTGACTAAGAGAAGTCAGTATAAGGGTTTACCATATGGACTAAGAGAAGTTAGTATGAGGGTTTACCATACTGACTATGGGAAGTCAGTATGAGGGCTGTCTATACTAACTATGGGAAGTTAGTATAGAAGTCTCTTCCTTCTAAGCACGTGGTACACGAAGGAAACCAAGCTCAGTCAGACTTCGGCATATCCTTGCTTAAGTAAAAGTCAGTACGAGGACATCCATACTTGGATTCCACGGACTGAAACTTAGTCTGACAAAAATTAGTGAAAAGTACACTGACACAGATAGTTGAGCAGACCTACAGCATGGGCTGCGAGTAGACGTCATTCTCTATGTCTCTAACGACTATATCAATGGGTCTAACGGGTGGATTTTTAAATACCCAAGTGCTCTCCTATAAATAGGAATCAACCTCGACAGAAAGAGGTTACTGAACAACCGACTATCTGCATAACTTACTGTCTCACCGACCTACAGACATCAACGATTCTCAAGTTCTCTCACTTTCTGTGTTTCTATACACGAGATTTGAGTTCCTGACTAAAGTTATCTTTTCATGCTAAGTGGTTCATAGCAAGAGGCTAAGCTTAAAGCCTATGCTATCGTCTTGGTGAATATAACTTTCCAAAGTTATATTCATAGCAGTCAATGTTCTACTCTGGAACATTGATTCTCACAGGCGTATGCCAACCAACTGAGTTCAGGGAAGAACAGTAAACATCCAAGCACCAAGGAGAAGGCTGCGGGGTGCGTCCTCACTTCAACTTGAAAACTGAGTCGTACAAGGAGTTCCTATGCGAGTGACCACAGTAGACCGAAGGACGAAGCGCCGACGGGCTGTGCACAGATCATAAGGAGGCTTGTATTCTTACTTAGTGATTTTCGAGACCAAGTGTATTAAGAGTGGATGATGATTTTTAGATCCGAACCACTATATCATTAGTTCTTTACTGCTTTCATTTAAATTTTCGCATTTATCATGTTTCGTAAAACTGACTTTCAAACCTTCAATGCTTGTCCAAGTATTGAAGCGTATATCTTGTGAAACTTACTTAAAGAACTATTGGACCTAAGCTTAACCTTTTAGAAGTCGTAAACTGTGTTTCAGTCAGTTTAGGAGAACAAGTGCAATTCATTATTATCTTCCGCTGTATATTACGTACTCTGATCTCGGGACCAACATCCCTTCGCTCGGGTGGGAACTTCTTAGATTCAATCAAGTCTTAATTTGGCCTCAACTCATTTTAAAATCTTATTTTTAAAAATTCAGACCTAAGATTTCTATCAAATAGTCAACCTCTTCCCACCCTTACATGTAACTTAATTTTAAAAATAATATAATCTTATCATTACAAGTAAAAATATATAATGGATTGCATAAACATTGATCGGATGATACAAATGATTGAAGAAAATGTGAATATTTTATGTGCAATGCATGTTATCTTCACATATATATGCAATATGCAATACACATTTTAATTTTCAATTGCCAAGAATCAACGCTAAATATAAGCTTTCTTTTCAAATTAGAGACATTAAGTATTTTAAGAAGTCAAAAAAAATGATGGATATCTCATTTATAAAACCTTCCCATAAAATGTATCGGAAATAATTTCTTTCTCAAAATCGTCTTCTATTTTAAAAAATGAAGTAAAATAAAAGGCAATACTTTCGAAAGTTAAATATTATGATCATCGAATACTTATAATTCATACATTCTCATAAAATAATGTATGGACCGAAAGTTACACTATATGTGTCTTAATTAAAAGTATCAATATTACAGATAAATATTATACATATCTCAACTGAAATTGTGGTCAGGGGAAAATGTTTTTAGTCTTATCAATCAAGGTCTCGGAACATTGTTCAATTATTGATTCAAGATTCGAAAGATAAATTCTCGATTTAAGATGTGAAAAATCCCAAAGATTTTCAATTTATGGCCCAAAAAATTGTAAAATTCTCAATTTATTCAGGTCCTGGATAAGACTTTTAGGATCTTTTCAGGTCATAAATTAAGAATTCATCTTTGGTATTATGAATTAATAATTAAACTATCTTTTTCTATTAGATTAACAATTCTTCTTTGATTTATTATTATGAACTAATTTGCTGGATTATCAACTAAAACTCAATTAGTATTACAACCGCATTGTTCTTTTTTAAGAGTAAGTCAATCTCATCTCTACGAGCGTATTTTAATATTTTAATTATTTGAAATAGCCATTTTGGTAAAAACACATATCAATTTTAGTCAATTTTATCATGTCATTGCAATTTTAGCCAAAAGTACAATTTTTAGCATTAGAATTTATAAGATTAGGAGCCAAAATTAATTTATTTACCCACTAAAATAAATAATTAGGGTAGCACTCGTTATTATGAAAATTTCGTGGAAAAAATAGGAGTCTCACTCGGTTTTTTATTTATTTTAAATGAAAATATGGTTGAGACTGGGCCCCACTGAGGGCGAACCGAGTGGGAACGAATGGGATCGCTTGCCACTTGGTCGCCCTCAATAATTTAAAAAAATAATTTGTGTGTGGCCCCCATTGAGTGCGAACTGAGTGCCACCGAGTGACACCGGTGGTGATTCGGTCGCACTCAATTATGTAATTATTTTAACATTTAATAATTGAAGTGGGGCCGAGCAAGTGAGATCGAGTGCCACCGAGTGGGATCGGTGGCGACCCGGTCTCTCTCAAATTTTTTTTTAGATGTTTTAATTAATTATGTATTTTACTTTTAATAATATTAATCGCGTATTTAATTTTAAAAAAATAGTTGCAATACTTTTTAGTTGATTTTACACAAAGATTTTTACTTATTTCGTCGTTGAATATTAATGCAATAAAGTCTTCAAATATATTGATTTGATGAGTCCATGCATACTGCATACCTATGATATAGGTTTTTGTAGAAATATTATGTGAAGGGTAATGAATTCGTACACTGAAATTGCTGAAAATGTTAATCAATTCAATTTTTTTATTCTATCAATTGTATATCCTTCAACTATTTATGTGTATTTGCCGACACTCGTTATAACTTATATAATTGAAGTGAAGTTTGCGGTGACATGCACATTTCTTTGCACTTCAACTTTTCTTTCATTTTCTTCGCACTTCAACTTTTCTTTCATTTTCATTCTCTGTCTCGCTTCATCAAAATAATTTTTTTTGCTTCTGAAAATGGAGCACTGGTGCAGTGTAATAGTTCACTACAATGGGCAATGGGACGACTCGTGCAACTACATTGCCGGACAAGAACGATTGGTTTATATACCAATCGCCAACATTTCCATAACCGCATTAAGAAGCAACATTCAACTTATTTTTTATGTGGAATCCATACACAGTGAGTATAATATTTATTACACTGCCCAATCCCGAAGTGGAAGATTTGTAAAATCATTATTGGTGACGGATCTGGAGCTTCAACGACTGGTTGCTCTTTATTCGGAGCCGCATGTTTATATTATTATGAATCATACGGTGAGTACCGGTGTTGGGACTTCACATCGGGAGCCATCCCCATACATGTCGTTCTTATAATCAAGCAGTCCACCAATTTATCAGCATTTTAGTCCAGTTCTGGAAGATCTACAAAGATTTGGGGACTCATTGATTTTTGGTACGTCATCAGAAGGTGGTGGAGCTCCTAAATACCCAATTTAAATGATGAGCCTTCCCATGAAGAATATGAGCATGCATATGAGGAAGAGGAGGAGAATGTAAATACAGGTCACCACTCAACAAGTGAGGGTCGTGTTGTTGACTCTAATGATGAAGAGGAGGACGAGGAATCCGAGGAGGAGTCTAGCGATGATGAAGATTTCATCAATTCTGATGCATTAAAGAATTTTACGGTTGCTGAATTTTCTACATGGATCCTATCAGCGGGTGGAATGAGTGCGTTTATATCGAATCTTATGTCAACCCATCCTCTCCCAGATTCATGTGAAGTTGAAGGCGATCTAAATAATTGGCTAGTTCCAATTATTTCGTTGGATTCATCACAGTCACTAGTGGTACGAGATGTTGCAGCCATACTAGATCGAGAACTTTCATTGGGCTCTATATTTTATACGAAGGATGATTTTCTAATTGTCGTATCTCTGTGGCATATGGAGCACCGTGTTGAATTTAAAGTGGTGCGCTCATCTAGTACTCGCATTGAGTACAAACAAAGTGCATCTTGTTCGTTCCTCATACGGGCATCGTGCAAAGGTGTATCAAGGAGTACATTTGAGAATGGGTTATTAAGACAGGTGATCGTTGTTGACGCCACTCATTTAAAGGGTAGAAACAAAGGCGTGTTATTTGTTGCTGTCACAAAAGATGGTAACAAACTAGTCTTTCCACTTGCTATTGGTATCGGCAATATCGAGAATGATGAGTGTTGGAAATGGTTCATGTCTCGATTACGGATTCTTTTGGATGCAATGATCAATTATTGATTGTTTCTGACCAACACATTAGCATCTCCAATGCGATGAGTGAAGTTTATCCTGATGTGCCACACGACTTATGTTTTTACCATCTTCTCAATAAAATGACAGGGTTCGGTCCTGAAATAGCTGCGCTCTACCAACGTGCTGCTTACACTTACCGGTCTACAACATATCAACAAGCGATGGATAGGATTAATTAAAAGAAATCAGCAGCCTTTCAGAAACTATTGGAGGTAGGACCATAGTGATGGGCTAGGTCACAGTGTTGCGTACGTCGATATAGCTTCTTGACATCAAATGCAATTGAGGTGTTCAATGCTCGCTTACTGGATGCCCGACGTTTGCCTGTATGCTCTATTATTGACACCTACAGAGGTATTCTTGAAAAATGGTTTGATGAAAAACGAGCTAAGGCATCTGCGCGCGATGATATCTTGACCGAGGAGGTTGTTGCAAAAGTTACTACATTGGTAGAGATATCATACACATATTCAGTGGTACCGATATTAATGAAAATGAAGGTGATCGATGGAGAAAGAACTTGGAAGGTTGATCTTGAGTCAACTATGTGTGATTGTCGTGAGTTTCAATTGGACCTCATACCGTGCTCGCATGCTGCTGCGGCTATTCGGTAAACTTATATAAGTTAATTTTAATTTTATTTTTTTAATTTGCTATTAACTTAATCTTAATTACGACAGGCATGTTGGGTTGGACTTTTACGACTTTGTAAATCCTTACTATAAGACATCAACCTGGTGAGAAATATATGGTGGAGTCGTGCACTCATTGCCACCACAAGACGAGTGGGATGTTTCACCTAAGTTCTTTGCGCGTCATGCCTCCTATTATATCTCGTCAAGCAGGACGCCCCAGAAATCGACGACGCCCATCGGGAGCCGAGATTGGACAGTGTTCATATAATAGTCAACGTGCTCGGAAAAAATGCAATATATGTAGATCTGAAACACACACTAAACGCACATGTCCTGATCGAGCTACAAACAATTAATGTATGTCGAGTATTGTTGTAATAATATAAATATGCGTGTTTTGTATAAGTCCAAACCGATCGTAATACAAATAAGTCCAAATACAAACCGATCGTCATACATATAAGTCCAAATACAAACCGACTCAAAACTACTAGATCCGAACATAAAACCAGTAACTAAGGCAAACTCCGTCACTGAGAATCTAATAGGCTATCCACCAATTAAAAACCATAACTCCGATGGGGTGGGAGATCTAATTTGGTAACTTAATAATTCTAAAAGTGGTTGAGATGCACTTGAACCCTGATTTTTCCAATATAATAAATTGTCAAAAGGTCCATTCTTAAACTGTTCTAACAATTGAGCACCTCCTACGGACCGTAAATTTGTATCAATGTGATCTAATACCGAAACTTTAGTGCATAGGTTTATTTTACAAGATAGGTCTAATCCATTCAATCTGCACATATAATATCATCACAAATAAATATTTGTAAATTATTAATAAACAAATATATAAATTACAAAAAACCATGCATATAATTCAATAAAACCAAAAAAAAAAAATCTACCTAATCACACACGCATATAAACAAAAAAAATTAACAAACTAATATATCAACAATTAAGTTTACCTAATCACACACGCATATATCAACATTTCAACAATTAACACATTTCAACAAATTAACACACGCATATATCAACTTTTATCAAAATAAATTTCCAAAAATTACACATTTCAACAAATTCAAACACACATATATATTAACACACACGCATAAATCAACCATATATATCACAAATTAAATTACCATATGATTAATTCATGAAAAAAGATAAACATTAATAAGAATTTTAACATAGTTAGAGGAACTAACCTCGTAACCTGCGGCCATGGTGTGCGAGAACGGCGACGACGGTGGCGGTGCTGGAGGGGCGGATGTTCGCAGTCGACGGCGGTTGGGATCGAGTGAGAAGAGAAAAAAACGAAGAGAATGAAATGGGGGACCAAAATTAGGGTTTTAAATTATAAAATTATTATTTGACCAGCTTTATTAAAAAAAAAAAATTGGCCGAGTCGCACTCGGTCGCAGTCGTTCCCACTCGTGGTCGCAACCGTGTCGTGCACTGACTCGGAGTGACTCATGTCAGCGTGTCGCACTCGGCATCTCACTCGGTCGCACTCGGTGTTTTTATTTTTTCCAAAATTTAAATTTCCAATTTTTTCGCGAGTTTTAAATGCGATCGCACTTGGTCCCTCCACCATATTTATTTATATATATATTTTTAATACATATGTCACATGTCAAATTCAAAAAAACCTGAAAAGTTATAACAATTTGTACTTTTGGCTATATTCGACACACACACATATATATATATATATAAAAGTGGCTAAAATCGATATGTGTTATAACCAAATTGGTTATTTCAAAATATTTCTCTATTTTAATCCTATATTTTTTGTCCAATAATTTATAAATTTCGTTATTCTCCCTCCGTCCCACTTCATTAGTCCCTCCTTCCTTTTTCGTCTGTCCCATTTAATTGTCCATTTACCTAAAATGGAAAGTTAATCTCCACTCACTAATAAAATACTTATTTTCTCTATCTCTATTCGCATTGGTTATTGTGTCAAATCTCAAGGGACTAATCAACGGGGAAGGGGGGAGTAATTTTTTTTTTAATAATGGAACGAAATGACTCGAAATGCTGAAAAAAAAAAAAAAAAAGCAGGAATGGTGATACAGACAAACCTCTTCTCCAAGAAGGAGAGCCATGAGGTTGAAACGCGCTGCTTCTGAATTTTCCACTCTTTTTTCCTGCAGATCGACTATTTCTCCTGTTGATTTGCCATACAACTGTCCATTTTTTCGATCTGGCTTCAATTATCTGCCAAATAGGTTCCTTTCTACCAAGCCCAGATTCGATTTTGGGTGTACACGTGACTCCGACGATGCTATTGCTCTGCTTAATGAAATGGTGAGAATGCGCCCACGCCCTTCTGTTGTTGATTTCTCAAAATTGCTGATTGCAGTGGTCAAGATCAAACAATATTCACTTGCCCTTCACCTGCTCGATAAAATGCTTCAGAGGAATGTTTCAATGAATTGCTACACGTTGAATATCGCCGCTGATTGCTTTTCCCGTCTGGAACGTGTGGATCTCGGTTTTGCAGTCCTAGGCATTCATATCAAGCACGGACACGAACCGAATGTGGCAACCTTCAACAATCTGATCAGAGGGCTTTTCTTGGTTGGAGAAGTCTCAGAGGCAGGAAAACTATACAATAAGTTGTTGAGAGAGGAGAAGTTATTTAAGCCAAATGAGTTTACATATAATATTCTCGTGAATGGGTTGTGCAAATCTGGTCACACTTTGAAGGCCCTTGACGTGCTCAAATTATTTGAAACTCAAAGTTGCAAACCAAATGTTTATGCTTACAATATCATTATTGATGGCCTCTGCAAGCATGGAATGGTTGATGATGCTTTCCATCTCTTTTCCACATTGGTTGGTAAGGGCATATTACCCAATGTTGCAACATATAGTTCAATGGTTCATGGCCTTTGCAATATCGATAGATCGAAAGAGGCGGAAGACTTATTAAAAGAGATGTTGTTACTTGTAACATTTTAGTGGATGCTAATTGTAAGGAAGGAAGGGTGGAAGAGGGGAGCATATTTTGGAAATGATGAAGCAAATAGATGTTCGTCCCAATATGAACACTTACGGTGCATTGATATATGGATATTGCTTGCGAGGTGAAGTGGATGAAGCCATAAGAATTTGGGATTTAGCATTGGTTTCAGGTCATAATCCTGAATCATATTCATTAATAGCTTAATAAATGGGTATTGCAAGAAGGGATGCATTGATGAAGCTTGCCATCTCTTTATTGAAATTCCTAGCAAAGGGTTGGAGCAAGACGTGGCTTCGTATAACTCAATGCTAAAGGGTTTGTTTCGTGGAGGCAGATGGGAAGACGGCTTGAAGTTGTTTTGAGAGATGCTAGATCAAAAGTTTCCTGCTAACATAATGACATACAATATCTTGTTGGATGGATTATATATGTAGTGCTAATCGAATCGGCCAAGCATTAACCGTCTTGCGTGTGATGAAAAATAAAGGTGTTGGTCCCGACATATTTACATATAATATCCTGATTCATGGTTTGTGCAGAGAGAAACAAATTCTGGTAGCGAAGGATGTTTTCAACGAGCTCACGTCCAAAGTCTTCCAACCAAATGTCGTAACATTTAACATCCTTGTTGGTGCAGTTTGCAATGAAGGGCAAATAGAAGAGGCAAAGGATTTGATGAGGCAAATGGCGGACAGGGGCTGCTTGCCTAATGGAGTGACTTACAATGTTTTCGTTCAGGGAGTATTGAAGAGGAAGCGGATTGACGAGGCAGTTCGAATATTGAAAGAAATGGATAAAAAGGGATTTGTGTTGGATGCAACTACATGTTCAATGTTGATTGAGCATATGCAAGCACAAGGTAGAGATGGCTTTCTGATGGAAATAGTTAAGACACTTGTACCAAAGGATCTCTGATCTAATATTAGAGTAAGCAGAGTTTTATTCAGCGTTGCCTGAATAAATGAGAATGGGAAGAAATAATAGAAAACCGAATTCAGCAAACTCAATCATTTCCAACAGTTTTTTTTTTTTTGTATAAATATCTTCATCCAGAAATAATCTGAAAATTACCTTAGCACTTCAAAGGGTCAGTAACTATTTTGATTTGATGAAAACAAAAGATATTAGTAACACAACTCTGCACTAACTTATTAAATTTTAGCTTTTATTTTAAATAGGGAAAATATTTAAATCTATCCCAAACTTTTATTGAGTTCTCAAATATATCCCCAACTTTTAAATATAACAATTTTAGACCGAACTTTAAATATATTCCCACCGATCAAACTTCCGTCACCGGAAATTCTACATGGACAAATAATATTCCATATTATCATACAATACTAGTTCTTATGAATTTAAAATGAAAATTGAATTTTTTTTTTGGTTGTATTAACCAATAAAATAAATTACCTTACAAAATATATCACCAAACAAAAATTAAATATAATAAATACATTGAAGAAATGAAAATATCTTTGAGATTTTAATGTTTGACCATATTAATATAATAAATTTGAAAATAAAATTGAAATATCTGTTATTGTATTCACAAATGTAAACCCCATTGAATCTATTAAAAATTAAAATTCGAGAAATATTTAAAATTTCTCGTAAACGAGAAAATATTCGTTGTAGTATTAAAAACAAAAAACTAAATAAGTCTAAATTACCTATAACTACATTAGAATTATTAATATATATCTTTGACTTGGTTCAAAAAATATAATACTATATAGATATATATGCATCTTCTTTGTATGCAATAAATAGTTTCTTATTTTTACTTTTCACATAAAAATTTGAGATTGTGCTTCTTCATGATAAGCTATTTAATTTTTTATTTTCAATAATGAATATTTTAATTGTTATTTATAAATTTATTTTATATTAATATTGTCAGACATGAGAATTCGAAATATATTTTAATTTCTTCAATGTATTTATTATATTTAGTTTTGATTTCGTGATATATTTTGGAAATTAGTTTATTTTGTTTGTTAATAACATAACAAATATTACAATTTTCATTTTAAATATATAAAAATTAGCATTTTATGATGATATGGAATATTATTTGTTCATGTAAGATTTTCGGTGCCGAAAGTTTGATCAGTGGGAAAATATTTAAAGTTTAGGTCTAAAATTGTTACATTTAAAAGTTGGGGATAGATTTGGGAACTTAATGAAGGTTTGGGATAGATTTAAATATTTTCCCTTTTAAATATTTGAGGAAATATTCGAGCAATAATAATTTCATTGGAATGTTTGTGGCTTTTGCCTCGCGCGCGCATAATTATATATTTTGCTATATTACTCATTTTTATAAATACAATATATTAATTCAAATTATAATCCGACTCAAGATGCTCTTATTATATTTTGAACCTATAATTTATATTGAATAAATATAAAATGCTTTAATCATTTATATTCTAAGGAAAGCATTTGACATGAAGGGTCTTGGAAGAGCAAGCAAGATCTTAGGAATGGATATTGAAAGAGACAGAGCTAACCACAAGCTAAAACTACAACAATCAGCATTTCTCACTAAAGTCTTGAGGAAGTTCAATGCAATTCAGTGTAGATCCCTGGTCATACCTATAGGAATGAACATCAAACTTTCAAAATCTCAGAAGCCTTCAAGTGAGGAAGAATATCAGGAGATGGAGAAGCCTTCAAATAATCACCTCAATCCTACCATGTTTTTCTGCATTTAAAATGCAAATTATCCAATCGATTGATTCACGAGCTAGGGCAATTTTCAACAAATAATGCCTAGTTACATAAAGAAGAATGAACGCTTAAATGCTTTCATCAATTAGATCAATTTCAAAAGTCGAATGGCTTTATCGATCACAAATAATTATTTGAAGAGTGTAATATGCTCCTATAAGAAATTAAGAAAAGAAGTTAAGGCTAGATGGACCCTTATTCCATTTTTTTACGATATAATTAAATGAACTAAAGATTTGTTGAATTTTATCCACCAGAGACTCCCACGAATTGGTTGAGAAAAGAGACAGATCTAAGAGAATAGATAAAAAGAAGAACCAATGCAGCAGGTGCAACCACTCTCCATTTTACAATCCTAACTATCATCTATGAATTCATGTTTCCTGCATATAACTTTTCTCTTCTTTTATATATATATATATATAGAGAGAGAGAGTAGTGATCATATGAGAATAGTTTTTAGTATGAGAAATAAGAATAAATCTTAGCCTTTGATTTTTTGATTTCAACGCTCATGATCTATTTTACTCCGTGTGCAGTTTTCCTCGATTATCCTGCAGTTTTGCAAAATTAAAGTTATTCTTGTAATTTTAGCTTTTTTTTAATCTGAAATAGTATCTCATTAGATTTTTTATTCCTTTCTTCGCGCGATTTGATTTCTTCTTCCTTCTTTGTTCGAATTGATTTATATTTCTTTTGTCGATCAGATTTTTTTTCTTTGTTTCTGGATTTCGCATTCGTATTCGGTCTCGACGTTGTTAATTATGCATGAATATAGTTTTAAAAAATTTGTTTTATTCAGATCGGCGTTCATTTTTTCTATTATATTGTGCATCTTTAGTGTTAATTTTGTGCATTTTTGTATCTTACATGTTCATTTATTCCTTCTTTGTTCGAATTGATTTATATTTCTTTTGTCGATCGTATTTTTTTCTTTGTTTCTGGATTTTGCATTCGTGTTCGGTCCCGACGTTGTTAATTATGCATGAATATAGTTTAAAAAAATTTATTTTATTCAGATCGACGTTCATTTTTTCTATTATATTGTGCATATTTAGTGTTAACTTTGTGCATTTTTGTATCTTACGTGTTCATTTATTCCAAAGTGTGTTAATAAGATGAAGCATTTTAAGGGCATAGTTTTAAGAACTGTTGATGTTGGTGTTGAGTTTTATAGAGACTACGCTCGTATTGTTGCTTTGAAGAAGAAGATGTTTAATTTTTTTTAATTCGTATTTATGTAAAAATGAAGTAAATCGGGCTAAAAATGAAGTAAATTGGGCTAAAAATGAAGTAAATCGGGCTTAAAATGCAGGTTGCTGTTTGTGTTTGAGTATTTTTACAGTTTTAGCCTTTAAAGACTAAAACTGCACGATATTGGGGCAAAAATGCCGCGTTTTTCAATATGGTGAGAATGAATCCTGTTCGTCGATTTGATGAGATGGACGCGCGAGATTTATTCTTATTTCTCATAATAACTCCTATTCTCACCTGATCACTACCATATATATATATTATATATATATATATATATATATATATATATATACACGACTTTTACAACGGGTGCTTTTTATATTAATGTTAATGTATTAAATCTAGAAGCCCAGATTCTTTTTATATAGTTTATTAATATTATTTTTCTTACAAAATCTAATATTAATTTTGTGATATATTATGAGATATGATCAGGGTCGGTCCCTTGGGATGATCCATGACAAAAGAAACGAAACCCTAAATTTGAATGAAACACAAATCATTCTTGAAGCATCAAAGTTGAATTCAACATTACATATTAAAATATTTGAGAAAATATAATGCAACATATCCATCTAATATAATGTCCCCAAACTAAAATTGATAGTAGATCCAAATACAATCCATGAATACCAAATGGGCACGACAGAAAGTAGTTTTGCGACAAGGTTTGTTTAGTCGAGTTGTTTAGTCTTAATCTTGTAGGCATGCATGTGATTAATGGTCCCTACGGTATGATAATTTAATAGTAGACAAGAGTGATTGCAACACAGCCAAAAATAGAGCATTTCTCATGATAGCATGTGGTGTCACAATGCTTCCTATACTTGTAAATATTTATTTAATTTTGTGGGCATCAAAAGGGACCAAGCTAGCTAGCTCATGTCATGGCACAAGTATCATTTGAACCCCCACTACCCTACATTCTATATATGAATCTTTATCCATTTCAAGTAAAATGTTTCTCACTCAATCACATCTCATCCACTTTACTAATATTAATTATTTTATCTTCGGCAAATGCTCAGATAAGACGGTCTCATTATTTTTATTGGGAGACGAATTTAATGAAATAATATGTTTCTTTATTGCAAATGATGTCTCACCATTTTTATTGTGAGACGAATTTAATGAAATAATGTGTTTCTTTAATTGCAAATGATGTATTTTTTTTTTGCAAATAATGTAATTTTTAAAAATGAAATGATATATTTAACTTATTGAAATGAGTATTAAGGACCGTCTCAAAATAAAAAAATAATGAGACTGTCTCTCAGGAGACCAACTCTTTTATCTTTCGTTACTAATGGTGTCACAATCATACTGAATCGCGCTAATATCTCACGGGGCATTGAAGTGTATTTTTTTAAAAAAGTTTATATCCAAATACAAAATGATGTTTAGAGTGTTATTTAAAAAAATAATGTTCTTTTATCTCTCACTTCTTTCTAGGTTGTCAAGGTAAGAAAATGGTTTTTTTTTTTCCAATTAACACTGTAAAAACTATATCATTTTGTATTTGAAATCAAAAGGAAGTCAAAATATATTTTCTACTTTAAAAAAAGTGGTATAAGTTAACCCTAATTGCCTATACCTTGCGATGTATATCCAATGTTTCACTATTAATATTATATATATTATTGTGCATTTGATGGAATTAATACAAACACTGCACTTGCTATCTGTATATATTATAAAGTTTGATTTTTTAATCTATCGTCATAAATTAAAAAAAATAATTCGCCACTATTAAGTTTGTGAAATGAATGATGTAAGTGTAAAAATGGATAATATTTTTTACATTATGGATTAGTTGGCTAAAACTTTGAGTTTGAATTTGAGATTTTTGATGCAATATTCAATAAAGGGAGTGTTGTGGAACCATGACCTAGCAACTAATGTTGCCTTTTTCTTGATTTGTTCAATCTTTCACTTTCCCACCATATTCACAAACGTAGCTAGAATATCTTCTGAATCTTATAATATTATTATTTAATTAACCAAAATGGACCCCTTTTAATTAACTATTTAGATAATGTCGAGCAATTGATCAAAAAATTAAATTTAATATGAGCGATAGACAAACCAAGTTCCAATTAATAACGAATGTTTTGCGTTGGTCAAAAGTTTGGCATCAAAGCTTCCATCAATGATTAACCACTAGAGATGAGATAATACAAGATTAATGTTGATTTTCCTTTTAATCATTGCGGGATATTCTTGTCGTCCACGCTTAAGAAACTGAGTTATTTCGCTTTTTTTTTTTTTTAAGAGTTAAAAGATTGCAATCGTTATTCAATCATGAATTGGCATTGTAAATTCATTTTTTATGTTTAGTACAACATACAGTGAATGACCAAGTGTGTTTAATATAATGCAAATTGTTGTTGTGGTGTTAGGAAGTATTCATATCTTATATTTTGATGTGTCAAATAATGTATAAAAACTACACATTTAGGTTATCTCTAGATTAGCTCTAAGTTTGTGTGGAACTTGTAATGTCCTATTTAAGATGTCATTTGAGTTGTAATAGAGTCAATCAAGACAAACTGGAAATCCTCCAATTTGGTCTCACAGTTATAGAACAAACTAGCTACATTCCTTGTACCAGTTTGAGAGCTACACATGAAGGAAACTGGACGACGTCACCAGACCAGTTTCACTTAAGCCTATCACCGACGAGTTTAGAGACAAGAAGAACAAGTCAAGAGAAGTCAGACTTTAAGAATGAAGATTACTTAAAGTTTGAAGATCATGGTGTAAGACTAGTTTAATTCCTTGGACTGACTAAGAAGAGTCGTTCTAACACACCGTAAACAGTCAACATCATGTGTCAGAAAAGCAAGAGCACAGTTGCAGACTTTCTACAAAAGCAATCTGACCTTTGCAGAAAAGAGGCGTCGATTGGACATCTTCTAGCGTGTCTCTCAACGACTATAATTTCAAACCTCTCACACTCCATCTATAAGACGAAGCGTTCCCAGAAGAAAGGTAACCAACTCTCCTGATTCAACTATCTCATACATCTACGAGAACCGAATAGCAAAACTCTGAATACGTACTCAAGGTTTTAATATTCGAGGCTATTTCATAACTAACTGTGTGCCATTTAAGACATGAGACTTGTTTTTTTCTAGCACAAGTTTATTTATTTGGTGTTCTTACTCTCCAAGTAAGAACACAACAGTCACATATGTTCTCCAAGCTGTGATTCTCACCGGCGTTTAGCAAAAGTATCGATGGTTCCGGGAAGAACCTTAAAGCTCCCAATACTTCTAGAAATGAGGCTGCGTGGTGTGCCCACACTTCGAATCTGAGCGGCAGAGGAAGCAACGGCCTAGGCGAATGAGCAAGTAGACTGGTGGACGCTAACATTCATCAGCTTGCGATAGATCGTGAGAACCTTTGTATTCTGAAACTTAGTATATTCTAGACTCAAGATCTAAAGAGAGGACGTAGGGCAATAAATTCTTGTGTTCTTACTGCTTTAGTTATTTTTTGCAAAGATTTAAAACTCAGAACTATCTAAGTGTTGAAGTATATTTGAAATCCGAACTAAGTGCAAGTTCTTGTTTTAAAATGTCCCTTGTGTGTTCATTTACTCTGATTTCGAGACCAAGATGTGAGATTGTTGAACAATTAAGAGCGTAAATGAGTCATTTGCAGGAGCGAAATAAAGATACAAATAACATTTATATTTGAATGTATGAGCAATATTGTTGGGTACAAACGGAATCCAAATACCTCAAGGAATAAGTTCTTAATCTATAAATACTGGTTGGAAATGCTTTACTAGTGTGGGCGATGTTGTGCAGATGGTATGGTCAACTTTTGTATGCTAGTGGTTAGGAATGTACTTATGTCATGTGACAGCTATATGATTTTGTGTACAGACTCTCATGGTCCTCGATCAGAGTTATCACAAAAGTGCGGAAGCGTGTTAAGTGAGAATGAGTCTAATTAAAATTTCAATTGATAAAAGACTCAAGTTGAAGAGGTTTGAGCTATAAATGGTAAAGGATATTTATAATAGTTCGGGAGCCAAAAATCCCTACAACCACTCTCCGTTTACTTGGAATGTAATACACTAACTTTCACTGCTTTTGGTAATTGAATGCGGGCTATAGTTAAAGTTAATTTCCAATTGAAATCTCTCATATTTCCGAACACAAGTTAGTTTAGCTTTACCAAAATCCATGTCTTAGGCTCTTCTTTTTTATATATTCAACTAACCAAGGTACTTAAATGCAGGTTGCAGTGTTCGATCTTCTACTGATGTCGGGCTTCCACACAGTCAACACAAGGTGTTTAAGATTATATTTTTCTTCGAGCAACGTTGAATTTGATGGTTGTTGGTCCCGAAATCAGAGTGCAATATGTACAACAGAATGTTTTGTGTATGCAGCGGAAGTAAATGTAAGCACAAGCACTAGTTCGTTTAAACAGGGCAAAGTCAGTTTTGTGTATAGTCAGTTTAAGCTTAAGTCTCTGTTCCGTCTTAAGTCAGTTTCACAATTTATATTCTTCAATACTTGGACAAGTATTGAAGGTTCAAGTAGTCAGTTTGTGAAACAGAAAAAACATAGCAAGTATATGGAAAGCAGTAAAGCAGCACACAGAGATTTATAGTGGTTCGGATTACAATATCCAACATCCACTCTTCAAACCCAAGGTTCGGATAATTTACTGAGTGAATACAAGCCTCCTTACGATCTATACACAGTCTGTGGCACCTCCGTCCTCCGGTCAGCTGTGGCACTCGACTAGGAACTCCTTGTAGACTCAGTCTTCAGGTTGAAGTGGGGACACACCCCTAGGGGTGAGCATTCGGTTTTTCGGTTCGGTAAACGCCCGTGATAATCAGAATCTTAAACTAGGAAACTGACTGCTATGAATATATCTCAGAAAGATATATTCACCAAACTGAGCCTTCAGCTTAGAGCTTCGACCTCGTGCTAGGAAAAAATAGCACGATGGGTAACTTGAGTTGGAGACTCAAGTCTCGTGTTTACAACACGGAAAACTCCGAGAGAGTTTTGTGGGAGAGATGACCTGAATATGCCCTCTGTCTCTTTAGACTAGTAGATTTTGAATTATGTTCAGGTAACCTTGTTAAGGTTGAGAGGGCAGCTCTTTATATAGAGAGGAGAGCCTATGAAAATTTGAATTTCTATTCGTTAGACACATAAATCCAGACGTTAGACTCATGGATTATATTGTCCAATCGTAGCCCATGCCTAAGGTCTCCTTTCTGCTCTGCCCATTATCAATGTACTATACACTAACTTTATGTCAGACTCCTTTACAGTCGAGGAACCTAGTTTGGATAACCTCGTACCGACTTAGGCATTTTACAAATGTCTGAGTCTGACTGAGGCTTCTTATACTGACTTCTAAAAGTCAGTACAGCTTAGACCTCATAATGACTTCCCACGGTCAATATGGTAAATCCTCATACTGACTTTCCATTGTCTGTATGGGAAACGCTCTCATACTGATTTCCCCGGATCAGTATGGTAATCCCTTAAACTAATTTCTCCTTAGTCAGTTTGGGAAAGCCCTCATACTGACTTCTCCTTGTCAGTATGGTTAGACTTAAAACTGAGTGCTCTAACTCAGTTTTCGGTTAAGGCTAGGCGTGATGATAGTCAGTTCTCGAGCATTCTCCATTGCTTGGTCTTTAGTCTAAGTTCTATTACAACTCAATCGATCCTATACAAGGATTATAGTTTAGAACTCTAGAAACTGGAAAAACTGACTAAGATGGCTTACATTCTTTGACCCACCAAAGCATCAAAAGTAAGGAAGGATTTCTCTAACAAAAATCCTAACAATATCCCGCTTTTTGGTGTGGTCAAAGCCATCTTGAACCTAAGCTGGTGAGGTGTGGATAACTTTAGAGTTCTTACGATTTTGACAATTTGTCGCATAAACTCAGAAAAGTTCCCCCTCAATGCCATCTTTTTACTTGAGATCTTCTCCTTAAACTTGGAGAGATATTGCTCGATTGATTTTTTTCATGTCAGTTCAGAGCAATTAAATCTTAAGAAGAGGAGAGATTGAAGCCTACTGATTACACTGGATTTTGTAAGTTCAGTGTTTGAAGAACGAAGACCCTTGTTGGACAAAAAGAGATTGTCATCAACAAGTCATTTTACCCTTTGATAATTTTCATTACAAGTACAGGGATAAACTAACAAAAAGAAGCCTATTACAGATCTATTATAAGAACTATACTATGCTACTTCCGGTCTTTTTGATGTTCATCCAATTGACTGCTGCTGGGTTTTTCTCTAACACTTCATCCAAGGAATACGGATAAAACTGTTCCTGGGTTTGGTCTTCCACCAGTTTTCAATCTGGGAGGTAGTGCGGGTGGCTTTGCACTTTATGGAAGAGAAAGATGGAATGTCTTCCCTTTTCTTCTCTTCCACCTCCCAGCTTTTTCTTCATTTGTCAGATTCTCCTTTATGAGATTTGCCTTTAATTGCAAGGAGATGAGGCGAAGAAGTTCTCTGAGTGATCATGCCCCGTTGTTGGCATATCACTTCTGAGCAGTGAGCTCTGTTGATTTGTAGATTGAGACTACAACAGAAGAAGATATGTTCTGATATCTTCTGATTCTACAATCTGTTTGCCCTACTCACGCTCATTTTTCTGATGTCTTCTGCACCTCCCATACTTTTTCCCCCTCTTTGACCGCACCCAAAAAGGGTGGTGAGTTTATGTCTGGAGGTTTGGGTCTAACACCATTTTCCTGGAAATGAGGGAAGTGTTGGTGAAGACAAAGTAAAAACTTGGAAGGAAGGGTTCGACAATGGAGATTTTGGAGAAAAGTTTTTGTTTCCTATGGTTTCTTTTCGGAAGGTTTTTCACACACAAGGAAAAAAAATAATGAACCCTATTTATAGCCGAGAGAAAGGTCATGTAAATGAGGTAAGTGTACCTTGTGACCTTTCGGTTTCTGGATATTCAGCGATGATTGAGATTCGTGGCCTCGTGATGCACGAGCGACATGGTAAGGAGCGTTATCCACGTGTCGAAATCTGGTTCATCAATGCAAAATACACATTAATTGTGATGTAACCGCAACAATTGCCTTTGGAATTCGAAATCCCACCTTTTGAAATTCCAGGAACTGACTAAGAGTCCATTTCTAAACTGAGAGTTGATACTCAGTTTAATTCTGTATCCGTCTTTTAGATCTTCTAAGTACGAACTAGAAACTGAATGCCTCTTCATTAGTCAGTTTGAATGAAGATAAGTTTCTGCTCTTCGGATGCTTTGATGAGTCCCTTTAGCGTACTGAGTGGAGCATTGAGTTTTCAAAACTGAGAGCTTGGACTCAGTTTTACCATTACTCTTCTCCAATAAGGACTTCATCAACTTCCAGTAGACCCAGTTTTATGCAGAGCTCCTTGAATCTGGTCTTTGGGAGTGGTTTGGTGAAGATGTCAGCTAGTTGATTTTCAGTTCGGATATACTCTACTGAAACATCTTTCTTTTCGACATGGTCTCTGATGAAATGGTGCCTCATGTCGATGTGCTTTGTTCGGGAGTGATGAACTGGGTTCTTTGTGATGCACATGACACTACCATTATCACAATAGATTGGCACACACCCAGTTTCTACATCATAGTCAAACAGTTGTTGCTTGATCCAAAGCACTTGAGCACAACAGCTTGCAGCAGCAACATACTCAGCTTCAGTTGTAGACGTGGCAACTGAGTGTTGTTTCTTGCTGAACCAACTTACAAGCTTATGACCTACGAACTGACATGTTCCACTTGTACTCTTCATGTCGATTCTGCATCCTCCAAAATCTGAATCTGAATAAGCATTGAGAGTCAATTCGTCAGATTTTGGGTACCAAATACCTAAGGACTCAGTTCTTTTCAGGTATTTAACTATCCTTCTGGCAGCCTCCACGTGCGACTTCTTCGGATTGGCTTGAAACCTCACACAAACCCCAACTGAGTAGGAGATATCTGGTCTGCTTCCAGTTAGGTACAAGAGTAACCCAATAACGCCTCTGTATGTTGTTAGGTTGACTGCATCGCCTTCTTCATCTAGATTGATCTGAGCACTTGGGCTCATTAGAATCCTCAACGGCTTGGTCTTTTCAGGACAAAAATTACTGATCAAGTCTTTAGTATATTTCTTCTGATTGATGAAGATTCCTCCTTCGGACTGAATAACTTGGAGACCCAAGAAGTAGGTCAGTTTGCCTATCATGCTCATCTGAAAGTTGCTTTGCATCAGTTTGGCAAACTTTTTGCACATATCCAAGTTTTTGCATCCGAATTTGATGTCGTCGACATATATCTGTACCAGAAGGATGTCTCCTGCATCCTTGATTCTAAATAGTGTTGTGTCGATTTTGCCTTTTTGGAAACCACTCTTAAGGAGAAACTAAGATTGTGTCTCATACCAGGCTCTGGGTGCTTGCTTCAACCCATAGAGAACCTTCCTCAGTTTGTAAACTTGGTTTCCTTCTTCAAAGCCAGGGGGCTGCTCCACATATACTTCTTCTTTCAGTTTACCATTCAGAAACGCACTATTCACATCCATCTGAAAAAACTGTGAAGTTGTTGTGCTCAGCATAAGCAAGGAATAAGCGGATTGCTTCAAGTCTGGCCATTGGAGCAAAGGTTTCGTCGAAATCAATTCCTTCACATTGAGCATATCATTTTGCTACCAGTCTTGCTTTATACCTTACAATGTTCCCAGTTTCGTCTCTTTTATTCTTGAAGACCCATTTTGTGCCGATAACTGATTGATGAGTAGGTTTGTCTACTAAGTTTCAGACCTCATTTCTCTTGAATTCAGCAAGGTCTTCTTGCATTGCATTGATCCAGTCAGTTGATTTCAGAGCATCTCCAATTTTTGTCGGCTCTGACTCCTGAGATATGAAGCAGGTTAGTAGCGCACTTCCTTGTCTTGTGCGAATTGAGTTGGTAACACTTTCGAGCACAGCTTCTTCACGATGGTTTCTTAACCATTTTGGCTTTTGGAGCTGGGTAACTTCAATGGTTTGGACGAAATCTTCAGGGTACTCAGTACCATCTGCTCCAGACACTGGAACTCTAAACAAGTCAGTTTGATTGGAGTTTCTTTCTTCAGTGATGACTCTCATAAATTAGATTCCATGATTTTCTTCAATCGTACATGGTTGGGCATTTTCAGAGTGAGCAATTTCTTCTTCAGTGAGGTCAGTTTGAGTTGGTGACTCTGTTCCAGTTGGACCCTCAAACTGAGTTCTGTTTTGATTCTCTGAAGTTCCCCCTTGATTGATGACTGGGAGCATCATCAATAAGCCAAAGGCTTTTGTGAGGTCGATTAATCAGTTGACCTCATCATCTGGAGCACATGCATGATCATCTACATATTTGGTTTGAGAAACTTGGCTTTGATCCGCTTTATCAGTACACAGTTTCTCATTCCCATTGTTGAGATCAGGATCTCCAAATTCCAGTTCTTTCAAGGTTCTGCGCACTAGAATAGACTCATCAAAAACAACAAAGCATGTTACTTCCACAAGTCCGGTTGTCTTGTTGAGTACTTTGTATCCCTTGTATGAAGGATGTCCATATCCAAGGAACACTTCTTCATCAGCCTTGGGATTAAAAGTATTCAGTTTCGACTTTCCATTGTTATGAATGTAACATGGTGAACCAAAAGCACGGAGATGAGCTATAGAAGGCTTACGACCATTGAATACTTCATATGGGATTTTATGATGGCGACTGATGATGGCGCTTCTATTCTGAGTATAGCATGCCGTCATCAAGGCTTCTCCCCAGTAACCTTCTTTCAAGTCAGCTTCGGCAAGCATTGTTCTGACTGCCTTCTTGAGTGTCCAGTTTCTTCGTTCAGCAAGGCCATTTTGTTGAGGCGTCCTTGGAGCTGACTTCTCATGAGCAATGCCAGCATGAGCACAGAAATCCATTAGTGGACCGTTGCAAAACTCAGTTCCGTTGTCAGATCTGATTCTTTTGACAGTGATCCCTTTGATGTTTTGCACTTGAAGTATGAGATCTGGAAGTTGGATCTTTACTTCATCCTTGATTGTCAGCAGCCTTACCCAAGTGTATCTGGAGTAGTCATCTACTACAACCAGAGTGAACCTTTTTCCTCCAATGGGGCGGCTTGACTGGTCCAAAAATAGATCCATATAAAGAAGTTCAAGGATCCTGTTTGTGCTTGCTGTGATGATTTGATTTTTGAATGAAACTTTGGTTTGCTTTCCCATCTTGCATGCTCGGCAGACACCTTCTTCTTTCTTGAAACTGACTTGTGGTAGGCCTTCCACAAGTTTGTGTTTGGCAAGATGTCTGATTGACTGGAAATTCAGGTAGCTAAGCCTCTTATGCCATAGCCAGTTGACTCCTTCTTCGGATGAGCTTGTTGTGACAAGACATGTGTCTGGTTTTTCGCTCTCCCAATCCACATAGTAGAGACTTCATTTCTTTAGACCTTTCAGCACAGTCTCCTTGGAGTCTTTGTCATTGATGCAGCATTCTCCTTCGACAAAAGTCACCTCATATCCAGACTGGATAAGCTGACTCACACTCAGCAGATTGTAGTTGAGGTTGGTGACCTAGGATACATCATTGATGATAATTCCATTGCTCTTCAAGCATCCTTTGTCGATTACTCTGCCTTTTGAATCATCTCCAAAACTGACAAGTGGTCCTCTTGTCATTCTCAGTTTTGAGAGAAGATTACTATCACCGATCATGTGAGCTGAACATCCACTGTCCAAGATCCATGCTCTTTTCTTATTTTTAGATTGACCTTTGTGACTTTGTACCTGCATAACACATCAGGTTAGACAAAAGGTACCCGTGTTTCGGCGGGTCCTACAGGGTTAGTGTTATGGATCCATACTTTAGGAATCCATACTTCCTTCACCTTATATCTAGGTGTTGCACAGTACTCTATCATTCTCTTCCTTTTTCAAATGATTCAAGCTATTTCTATGCATGCTTGGTAAGAGAAGGTGAGTGTATGAAACTTGACCTAAAACTGAGTATCTAGGAACTGACTTTCTAGAAACTAACTTCCTTGAAACTGAGTATCCGTTAGGTTCTCGAAAACTTGGTCCGAAGTAAGTAGTCTCTCTAGTCCTAAAGTTGGAGTGTAGGTTGGACTGAGACCTCATATAGATGTTCTTTCTATACAGATAAGTTCTGTTCCCATGAGTTGAGAACCTTAGATTCCTAGAGTCCGGAAATGGAACTGATTTTCTATAAAGTTCAGTTTTAGCTGTCGAAGTGGGTTTTCTATAGTTATGAGCATGTCATTTACCCCACTTTCTAGGTATGATGGGCTTCATCTCAGATTTGTTTGACTTAAACGTCAAATCTCTTCTAAACTTGGGTGTTGAAGTCAGTTTTGAAACTGACTGTCCCCTTCTTTCCTGATCAGCCTCAGAGGAGTTTTTGTCCATACTGACTACTCCTTTACCTAACAGCTTGACTTCTAAACTGGAATTTTTCCTAAAGTGATGGTTCGAGACATTCCTGGTTTCGAAAGAAGAAGTCTGATTGCTCAAGTTATTCTCTGTAAAGCCTAAACCTGACCTATCAGAGGAATATCTTTGTAAACTTAGAGCTTCTGAAACTTTTCTAGTACTAGAGTAGAGTGAACAGCTAAGTTTTTTATCACTAGCAATTTTCAGTTATGAGATGCGCATTCTTCAGAAATAGATTTAATAGATTCAAGTAACATAGAATGCTCTTTTCTAAGGTTAGCTAAGTCTTCACTTACTGAGTTTGATCCTTGGATCTCTTCAGTCAGTTTTGAAACTCTCAGTTTCAGTGAAGCATTTTCACATGCCAAGACATTTTTTAACTCTTAAAACTTAGCAAATTCTCTATTCAAAGTTTCAAGAGTAACATCCTCTAAATCTGAGCAATAGGATTCAGAATTGTCTTCTATGCATGCTATAGGAATGGAAACTGAGTTGGAAATGTGTACCGGAGTATTAGACTCTGTTTCAGTTTCTTCATCTTCTCCAAGCTTTTCCATCAGCACCAGGAAGGCTTCTTCCACCGCCTCATCGTCTGATGTGTAGTAGCCATCGTCATTGTCTGAGATGTCAGACACCTCAGTTCTGGTAAGCATGGCTTTAGCAACTGCTCTGGAGGCTTTCTTTTCGAACACCCTCTTCAAGCACTCCCTTTCCTCCTTGGAAACTAATGGGAACTCATACTTGAGGTGATCTGGAGAGTTGCATTCAAAGCAACCTCTGGGAGGTCTGTCACTGAACATTAGTTCACTTGACTGTGAACCTTCCTTCTTGGATTTGGCTATCTCAAAAAGTCTAGTCAGCTTCCTCATTTGCTCTTCAAGCTCTTCAAATGAGCTCCCTTCCTCCTTTTTCTGGTAAGAAGGTGTTGGTACTAACTTAGATGTGGACGTCTGTCCAGAAGTTCTGTCAGCTTGGTAAGGCTTTTGAGGCCTTCTTTTGAACTCCCTTTTTGCGAAAAAGGTAGCATCTCCTTATGGATATGTGCTGACACTTTGCACTGCTTCATTTTTGTTCACCATTTGTATATCCCATTCATGGGATTGAAGTTGGGCGAACACATCCTTGGTCGTGATCTGGGAGAGATCTTTCTCCTTCAAGCTGGTAGCTTTGACGAATCAATCCTCCTTGAGCAACTTGGAGAGAATTTTTGCATTCATATCAGCAACTTCATATGTTCTCCCCAAGTTTTTCAGCTCGCAGATAATAGAATTGAATCTTGCTTCCATTGATTTGACATTTTCACCAGGAAGAATTTGGAAAGATTCATACTTATTCACACAATTTTGAAGCTTATTTCGCTTCATCTGAGTTGTTTCTTGACTAAGTGAGCCAAGAAATTCCCACATCTTTTTGGCATTGTAAGATGAGCTCCATGGCCACCGCATCAAACTGAAAACGAACTTTGTCGTCGTTTGTACATTCTGCATAAGGCTTCTCCACTATCTCCTGACCTTCTGCTCCTCTGAGCTGTGTATTCGCCTATGTGATCTTTATTGGTCCGGTAGATAGAACCTCTGCCATTTCCGGATGGACATTCTTTAGCATGATCAACGAACGTTTCTTCCATATCTCAAAATCTTCTGATGAGTACTTTCGAAGCTTCGTGATCTGAGCCATCTCTGTGTACCTAAGCTTAAACACACAAAACAGAAACTAAGTGCAGAAAACAGAACTAAGCACAGAAAACAGAGATCTGGTCCTAAGTGACTCAACACAACCGTAGTCTGTAAGAATCTTGGCGCGTGATACCATTTGTTGGTCCCGAAATTAGAGTGCAATATGTGCAGCGGAAGTAAATGTAAGCATAAGCACTGGTTCGTTTAAACAGGGCAAAGTCAATTTTGTGTGTAGTCAGTTTAATCTTAAGTCTCTGTTCCGTCTTAAGTCAGTTTTACAGTTTGTATTCTTCAATACTTGGACAAGTATTGAAGGTTCAAGTAGTCAGTTTGTGAAACAGAAAAAATAAAGCAAGTTTATGGAAAGCAGTAAAGGAGCACACAGAGATTTATAGTGGTTTGGATTTCAATATCCTACATCCACTCTTCAGACCCAAGGTCTGGATAATTTACTAAGTGAATACAAGCCTCCTTACGATCTATACACAGTCCGTGGCACTTGCCTAGGAACTCCTTGTAGACGCACCCCGCAGCCTCCTTCCTGATGGGTGGATGTTTACTAATTCTTCCCAAAATGGTTGGATGTTTAAAGGTTCTTCCCAGAACTCAGGTGGTCGGCATACACCCGTGATAATCAGAATCCCAAACTAGGAAACTGACTTCGATGAATATATCTCAGAAAGATATATTCACCAAACTGAGCCTTTAGCTTAGAGCTTCGGCCTCGTGCTATGAGAAGACAATACGGTGGATAACTTAAGTCGGAGACTCAAGTCTCGTGTTTACAACATGGAAAACTCCGAGAGAGTTTTGTGGGAGAGATAACCTGAATATGCCCTTTGTCTCTTTAGACTAGTAGATTTTGAATTCTGTTCAGGTAACCTTGTTAAGGTTGAGAGGGCAGGTCTTTATATAGAGATGAGAGCCTATGGCAATTTGAATTTCTATTCGTTAGACACATAAATCCAGACGTTAGACTCATGGATTATACTGTCCAATCGTAGCCCATGCCATAGGTCTCCTTTCTGCGCTGCCCATTATCAGTGTACTATACACTAACTTTATGTCAGACTCCGAGGAACCCAGTTTGGAAAACCTTGTACTGACTTAGGCATTTTACAAATGCCTGAGTCTGACTGAGGCTTCTTATACTGACTTCTAAGAGTCAGTATAGCTTAGCCCTCATACTGACTTCCCACGGTCAGTATGGCAAATCCTCATACTGACTTTCCATAGTCAGTATGGGAAACGCCCTCATACTGATTTCCCCGGATCTGTATGGTAACCCCTTAAACTGACTTCTCCTTAGTCAGTTTGGGAAAGCCCTCATACTGACTTCTCCTTGTCAGTATGGTTAGACCTAAAACTGAGTGCTCCAACTCAGTTTTCGGTTAAGGCTAGGCGTGAAGATAGTCAGTTCTCGAGCATTCTCCATTGCTCGGTCTTCAGTCTAAGTTCTATCTTCAGTCTAAGTTCTATTACAACTCGATCAATCCTATACAAGGATTACAGTTTAGAACTCTAGAAACTGGAAAAACTGACTAAGATGACTTACATTCTTTGACCCACAAAAATATCAAAAGTAAGGAATGATTTCTCTAACAAAAATCCTAACAATGGTTGATCCTACAAATCGGTGATCTCTCAAAACTTTTGCTCACAATCAATTGATGACCTTTGGTTGTCTCGTATTTGGAAGACACAAAATTCTCGTGCTAAGAGCATAAAAGCTTAAGAAAGCTTAGATAGATTGTTGTAGTATAATTGATAATCCTTTTTTCTAATGTTCATATGGGGTATATATAGGTATCATTTTAATTATAGCCATTGTGAAAGACTTGATATGACCCATTGTAAGTGAACGTTGATGTACAAATAATTACAATCATGCATCTTTTTGTTAAGAAGTATTCCTACCTACTTGATTGTTTTGATGTATCAAAAGATTGTATAGATACCACCAGTTTAGAATGTCTCTAGAATAGCTCTAGTTTATGCTAAACCTGTAAAGTCATGTTTAGGATTTTCTTTGAGTTGTAACAAAGATGTTTAAGATGAACTGAGTTCGGGATCTAATCCACCAGTTCAAGGTGTGCAAGGAGTGAGAAGAAAAGGGGTACCAGATTGGAAGATAATGCTCATAAGAACTGGCTAACTTCACAAGTTTGGACATCACCAGTTCACAATCTCAGGATAATCTCACAAAACCAATCCGCACATAGAGACAAACGATCAAATTCAGAGGAACATTTTTCAAGAACAGACTTCAAAGACGAAGATTACTTAAAGTCTAGAGACGCTGGTGTTCAACCAGTTCTCAGTTCCTCGGAATGACAATGAGTCGTTCTGACACAAAGTTGTCGAGTCAACATCACGTGTCAGAAAAGGACGGAGCAGGTGCAAAAGCTCTGAAAAAGCACCCTATCCTTTGCAGAAGTGAAACATCAGATTGAACACCTTCCAAAATATCTCTAAACGACTATAATTTAAAATTGTTCCTACTTCATCTATAAAAAGACGAAGTATCCAAAGACGAGGGGTTACCGATTAAGTTGCAATAGAGCCAAATACAAATCACAACAGCCGAATCAACTGAAACCATCAGTAAAAAACTCCTACAAAATCGTCGCTACTCTGAGAAATCTCAAGCTCAAATTTTCTATTTTTCGAGGATTTTCATAAGCTCACCGTGTGCCATCTTTGGAACGAGAGTCATAGCCTCTCAACTTGAGTTATCTTTTGGCTTTCTTAGTCTCCAATTAAGAACACAACAGTTTCTGCTCATCTCCAAGCAAAAACTATTACGGGCGTCCACGTGCGAGTGAGCAAGTGGACTGGTAGACATTGACATCTACTAGCTAGTTATAGATCGTGATCTTTTTGTGTTAGTATGTCTCATGTATTGACAAAGGAAGGAGGCAGGCAGATGCCTGCGAGCGGAGCGGAGCGAGCGTAGCGAGAGGAGCGCAACGCATTCGACTGCTCCGCCGTGGACGTAGGCACATTGCCGAAAAACGTAAATCTTGTGTTCTTTATTTTCTTGTCTTTAATTCGTATGTCATATTATCATCGTTTCACAACACTTTGTATTCCCGTAAAGCTTAGTGATTTACAGACTTCGGTCTGAAGAGTTGACGTAAGGCTTTAGGCTTGGAACCTATATAAATTATTTTGCACTTTATTGTTTTATTTGTTTCTGCAAGGATTTAAAATTCAACACATTCTGTGTGTTGAAGTATATTTGAAACTGAGTCTAACCTCAAACTCGCTAAATAATACTCCCTCTGTCCCGCAGGAGTAGTCTCATTTCCCATTTTTGTTTATCCCATAAAATAGTCTCATTTTCCTAAAAGGGCAAACTTTTTCAAATTCAACAATAAAATATTAATTTCACTATACTCACAAACATTGGTAATTGTGCCCAGGAGAAATGAGACTACTCCTGGGAGACGGATAAAGTAAGTTTTTAGAAACTCAAACTGGTGAGGAGTAACCAATTTGAAATGAGCAATCATGTTCTAACATTATTTCCATTGTGCATCAACTCTGATATCACCTTAAATCAACCGTACGAAAAGACAGTTGATTAGACCGGGAAAGTCATCTGGCCAAAAAGTCAGCTGAGTTTGGCTCTAAAACTCTTCTTGCATTTAATTACTCCGTTCCTTCTAAACTGTGGCTAAATTTGATATTTTTCACATGGTTCTCTAAGTTTTCAATTGCCGTTGCACACATGACACACCTTAGTTATTATAATTTATACTACTTATACAATGATTATACGATCAATTTAAAGTCAGTTCTAATGCGAGAAATTAGTTTATTATACATTTTTTAATCATTAACACAAAACAATATTCCTAACAAACTTACTACGAATTCTAACATGGGCGACTTCACCCATAGGTTCCAGTTATCCGTATAAGGCCTGAGCTGAACTCTAAGAAATTTGATTAGAATAAGTTCAAACAATCAAGTACACCTCATATAGAGAATTACTTTAATGTGATTAAATTTATTAATATAAATAAAAAAAATCACTCTAAATTGTATTATAGTTCTTTTTGCTACATTCAAAAACAAATTGCTTAAAATTAAATAAATCTTGCGTTATGAAATCATTTCATCATAATGAAATTGATCACTTGAATTATCTCTTAGACGTTGGTTAATTATTAGGACATTCGTGAATTAAATTTATGAGCAGGAAAATATTCAAATATATTCTAAACTATTCATATTTTTTCAAATTTATCTCAAATTATTCAAGTATTTCAAATTTATCCAAACTATTCAAAATTAAGCAAATATATTCCAAATTATTTTTTTCATCAATAGAAAAATTGATTTTCGTTTCAGAAATTCAAATCTACAAATTAAATTTTAAATTTGAATGTTAGACATGTTATCTCATTGGGTTTGACTTGGATTTCCAACAATATTATTGACTTTTTGTTGATTGGAAAAATAATTTAGGATATACATATATAATTTTAAATACACTACAAAAAAATAGTCCAATTGCAACCGAAAAATCCGTTGCTAAAGCATATATTTTTGTTGCTAAAAAGTATCTACGACAGATTGGTGAGGGAAATGATCTGTCGGCATATACGTTGTTGCTAAACAATAGCAACGAAAAACAAATCCGCAGCTAGAATTGCCGACGGAACTAGCAATGGTTTATTCGGTTGTTAACTAAACAAAATGGCAACGGAATGATTATCCGTTGCTAGTGAAGCTACGGAATATCGGTCGCTGGATTTACCAACAGCTTTGACAACAAAATATCCATCGCTAGAATTGTGGTGTGAAAAATTATCATTAGCATTAATTGGACGCAGCAGCTTTTTCCCATTTCATAATCTCTCGAACATTTTAATATTATCATTTTTCATGCCCATATTTTTTAATTCATCTTCAATCCCACCCACAGTGGACAGTTTTTGATTTTCCACCTTTGTCATCCATTTTCATTTCACATATATATCCATGCCCATATTTTTTTATTCATCCTCAATCCCACCCACGCACAACCGACAAATTTTGATTTTCCACTTTTGTCATCCATTTTCATTTTAGATATATATCCTTATATCATATCGCTGTCACACATTTCTGTGTGAAATTGTTATTCCCAATATCTTACTTAGCCGAGGATGTCGCATAAGAACGATGGTAACACACTTCCACGTGATATAAAAGCCACAAGAAATTCTAAAGGAAACTCGATGTGGGAGACTGGAGAGTCTTACCTCTGCGCCATGGCCGGCTTCTTTCAACTATCAGCCGCAAAAAATGGCAAGGAAAGGTTATATCATAATTAAGAGCCCACCAACGGATTTTTGCCGTTGCAAAATAAAAAAAAGCCCAGAAACAAATTATCTTCCTTGCAAAATCAAATAAGGCTAGCAACAGATTCTCTCCGTTGCGGATTAATTAATAGCCTGCGACTGAAAACATCCGTTGGTAACAAAGAAATAGCATAGCAACAGTTAATCTCCATTGCCAAATAAGTAACAACCTACGACATAGAAAATATAGAAACACATGTGACGGAAAAATCTTCCGATAAAAAAATACAAAACAAAAGAAATAATTCGTCATAAATAATAGAACAAGAAACGGAAATGATATGTTACTAAATAAGAAGATATTACAACGGAGATGATCCGTTGCTATAGCTGGGTATAGATCTAGTGTTCAGAAATCGGAAAAGGACCTAAATGTTCTACATGTAACTGAAATTTTTTAAATGAAAGCTCGTATATAAAAGTAACGACAATTTTTTTTGTTGAACATTTACTACTACTCTAAAAAGTTATTAAAGAAACCATTATCGTAGTCTCATGGGTCTGTGGAATATCTCAGCTGCAAAATCTATCCAAATCCTAGCAACGAACCATCTCCGTTGCCGAATACAGTCCACAAAGGTAGTAGCGAATTAATTCGTTACACAACAAAAACTACACTTGTAACGGAAGAACCCGTTGGTAAAACTCAAAAGGCATTGCAACGGACTTAATCTGTCGTAAATAATAACACTAGCAACGGAAATGTGCCGTTGCTAAAAAGAGAAGCGATTACCCACGAATGCATCCGTTGCCTAACAAAAAAAGGTTTTAGCAACTGACATAATCTATCGTTAATTTGTTTCTAATGTCAAAAATTTAGTTTATGTCGCAAATCCGTTGGTGATTTTGTTTGAAGTTTTTTTTTTGGAATTCCGTCGAAGATCCATTGCAAGTCCGCCTTGATTAGCAACAGAATTTGTTTCCGTCCCTATTTATGTAGTTAAAATCACCTTTTTTTGTAGTGATAGTTTGAGATAAATTTGAATCTTTTATATAGTTTAGGATAAATTTGAAAAAATATGCATAGTACGGGATATATTTGAACCTTTTACCTTTATGAGCGGATATACATATAAGTTTGGGTACACTTATACCCAGTAATTTTTTATATAGAATGCATGGTAGAAAAGACATGCAAATTTTAGTTTTGTCAAAAAGTTTAAATGTATCCCAAATCATACATGTTCTTTAAAACATATCCCCATTTTTTCGGAAGTTTAAATAAATACTGACATTATTTAAATTATGCGTACATATATCCCAAATATTTTTTTTTCAATTAACAGAAAGTTGATAATATTATTAGAAATCTAAGTCAGCAAAGCACATTTTTAATTTAAATGTTCAGTATTATTGGGCCCAAAATTGATTGGTCTGTAAAAACCAGGCCTAGCTCCAGTAGTGACGGCAGCGGCCCAAAAAGAATTCACATTCCAAGCTCCCTTAGACCCATTAAGACCTGCCTAATGGAGCTAGCCCAACCAACCATTAGCAAGGTCCGACCTCTGCGGAACACGACCCCAGAAGGTCCAGATCACGACCCATAATCATCATAGGTCATCACGACCTTTAGATCCTAGCAAGGAGCTCCAATACCAGCGTACACGGCCCTCCAAGTGGATGACGAATTCAAGTTCCAGGGCGCACAAAATTCGGAAGGAGGTTGAAGAACTGCACGCCAACGACCCCCACAAAGATCGGAACCACCTTCGGATACCACGCTCCACCAACGGAAAGAATTCCTCGCACAACTGAGACCCCAGCTCCGTGGACCGGAAGAAATTGCAACGACCTTCGCCAATGGTTCCCATTAAGATCGGAACCTCCTCCGAAGTAAGCTATGGTTGTAACAATTAAGCAAAAGAGTTTTAAGAAATAAATTCAAAGTAATTTTCTAGGAAATTGGACTACTCAAAGGTCAAAAGTAAATGAGAATTACTTCGTCATAAATAATTCTTTTATTATTTAACAATGAACTCAAAATTATGAACCAAGGGTCCACATAAATTATTTGATTTTAAGTTACTAAACTATAAAAGGGGCGTCGGTAGTTCATTTTTGCATACGTTTTTTTGGCTTTAAACACTTGTATGCTCGATTTTGCTAAGCTGAATTTTATTATTTTGAATAACACATTTATTCCATTGTCTTATTTTTCGGTCGTATTCTATTTGGATAATCGTAAGTTCCAAGGGTCTCTATCTAATCACAAATCGAATCTCAACAAATATCATAACTCATTGTGTATGACTTGGATTTCCGACATTGCAGTTAATTTTCCATCATTGGTAAAAAAAAAAATAATTTAAGAAAAATATTTACATAATTTTAAGTAGTTTAGATATTTATTTGAAAATTCGAATGGTTTAGCATAAATTTAAAATACGTACATAGTTTGAGATAAATTTATTTTTCATTTCCCATTCAACACTTTTTCCAAGTTATTTTTATTCATTAGTTGAATTGAATCTAAATAATAGTACTCCCTCCGTCCCACTCTAATTGTTCACCTTTCCTTTTTCGTCCGTCCCATTTAATTGTCCACTTACCTAAAAAAAGAAAATTAATACACACTCACTAATAAAATACTAATTTCTTCTATCTCTTACAACATTGATTATTGTGCCCACTTCCAAGTGGACTAATTAAAAGGGACGGAGGGAGGACTTATTAAGATACATGCAAGAAAAATCGGATATAATTTACAAATCTTTAAGAATTTAAATGGAGCTTAAATGGAGTCAAGGTCAAAGACTTCATCATTTTTTTATTTGTTTGAATTTTTATATATATTTGGCATCTGGAATTTCCAGGAAATTGGAGGATTGAATTGCAAAAATGAGTTAAATTAATTTTAAACCACCAGAAATAAATAGGTAGTGAACCAGTCTGTGTCTCAAGCATGTCCGTCTATTTTGGGTGTAAGTTTTGGATAATTTGATTCTCGACCTAAATTGTGTAGTAAATTTACGTTCCAATATCTGTGTTTTTTTTCCTGCTAAAATTATAGCCTTAACAATTAAGCAAAAGCGTTTTAAGAAATAAATTCAGAGTAATTTTCTAGGAAATTGCACTACTCAAAAGTCAAAAGTAAATGAGAATTACTTCGTCATAAATAATTCTTTTATTATTTAACAATGGACTCAAATTATGAACCAAGGGTCCACATAAATTATTTGATTTTAAGTTACTAAATTATTTGTTCATAAATAGCGGCAGCATTAAAAAAGGAATTTCAATTCAATTAATACTGGCAGTTGGCGTCCGCGATGAAAAAGGCGGGAGGCCTGCGCCGTCTGACGCCGGCAATGAAAACGACGAGCCGTAAATCGAAGCGGCAGAAAACGACGGCCGTTAAAACAGACGGAAAAAGTGGTTTCGCCAGAGATAGATAGGTACGACAGTTGAGCTGCCGGATCTACAGTTGCCACGTCACCCGATGAATTATAGACAAATTATTCGTTTGTTCGAGGTTGCCTTTTTCTTTCCCATATACTTTTCCTTTTAATGTTAACACAAATTTAAAGTTAAAGAAAATTCTAACTTATGCAGAGGGGATTAAATTAATTGAGCAAAATTAAAGTCAAAAGTTATTAATGAAATTACTGTTTAATTGATTCGAGAAAAAAGATAGATGGATAATATATTTGATATTTGTTTGTGGCTAACAGCTATTTATTATAAAATAATAAATTTATCATGTATAATTAGTTAATATGATGCGATTGATCTCGTTTATCCAAAGACAAAGTATGGGTCAGCACCGTCATTAAAAGAGTCTTGTCCCCTTGGGCAAGATACAGTGTGGAAATAAATTTTAATGTTATAACTTATTAATTGATTTATACGTAAAATAAATTTTGATTAAAAACATATGTTTTTTTATTCAATAAGCTTAATTTTTGTAAGAAAAATTATGAATTTTATCCTAATATCTTGGTTAATTTTAAGATTTTACCAATTTTTATTTGGGAAGTATCCCTACTGTTGGCAAATTAGGGCATGATATACTCTGTCCTACTTTTTGTGTTCCACCACCAGTTTCATTATTTAAATTATTAATTTTTATTTAATATTTTTTTATAATCTTAATTTATTATGGTTTGAATTAATTTTATAAGTTCAACCATAGAGTTCATCCCACCCAATTAGGGTATATTGATTATTAAAATTGATTAATTTATAATTATAATTTGTGTTCTTTTAAAATTTTTATTTTTATTCTTATAAATCAATTAGACTATATTGTATTATACTTGATTTTTGTTTTCGCAAAAATATAATTTAAAATTAATAATCGAGACAATGGAACACCAAGTGGAATACCAATGTGGGAGAGAGGATTTGATCCTGCAAATTAGGGATATTAATCTCACATTTTCACATTATAGAATTTTACCCAAATATTTATTTTTATTAGTTAAATATGTATTATGAACGTTCATCCTAATTTTTCTACTGATTAATGAGATTTAAAGTACAACTAGTCACATTGTTAAAATTGATTAATTCATAAACATAACTTGTGTTTTCATACCATGTGACTCAATATTTTTGTAATCTCATTAATCACCTAAAATATTTTTAACTAATAAAAATAAATATTAGAGTAAGGTTCTATCATATGAAATAGTTTGTATAAATTTCCCTAATTTATCAGACATTAAAATATGATTTTATATATAAAAAAATAAGATAAATTCTAAAGTTGTCGGACACATTAAAGTGAAATTAATAGTTCCTCCTGTTTCTAAATATGACATGCTTAAAGATAATATATTAGAAACCGAATTAATTATTGATCTAATTTAATCTAAATAGTCTAATCCATTCTTATTTTACATAAACTTCTTTTTACCATCAGATTTGATTAATAAGAAACAAATCTCTCGTTAAAATTAACTTTTTAATAAAAATAATAAATATTGACCGTTCATTCAAACTCATTTCATTGAGAAACTGCTAACGATATAGGCTTTAAAAAATAATTGATACTCCATTAAATAGAAAACTGAAAAATGGAGGGGTGGATATGGGAAAAGTGTGTGGGAATGGGGATAGGAAAATGAAAATATCTAGTGCAGGCAGATTTGGTCGCACTACACTACACAATCTTTAACTGAAAGCCTACACTCCACTCCACTGCACCGCCACTCACCACCAAACTATAATTACCAATTCCCATTCACCAAATATTTATTTAAAAAAAAAAAAAAAGCAAACACAAAACAATCACGCAAGCTGATCAAATAGCAAATCATGTAGTTTCACTTAAACCATCTCCAAGAGTTAATTCTATAGTGCATACCACTTTTTTTATTTTATAATTTTAATTTACAGTTTTATTTTTTATTTCCAGCAATTAATTCTATATTTTACTATAAAAAATATTCTATTTTGATTATTCTATTATTTATTGAATTTTATTAATCAAATTATTATATTATATTTTTACTTATATATTAGTATCTAATTTCATATTTTTAATTATCTAATTCCTAATTAAAAATTAACATTTATATTTAAATAATTATTTTACAAAACTATAAATAAAATATATTTTCACACAAATAATCATTTTATTTAATATATTAAATTTAGGAGATCTTTAGTAAGTGTGATTGTTTATTTTATTATGAGTAGTTTTATTGTAATGTATTTTGTGTGCTATATTTTTTGAAAAGCTTTTTAATTTGTATGGTGTTCTATTTTATATAAGTTATTGATTTGTAGGTTATTAATTGTATTTAGTTTATTAATTCTATTTTATAAGTTGTGCATGATCTCAAAGAAAAGAAAAGAAAAAGATTAGAAAATAATATTTTAAAAAAAATCAAACAAAAAACAAAAACGAAAAAAAAAGAGTTGTGAACAGTGTTGCACCAAATATATATCAACACTATTCATATTTTTGTTAAAATAGAAATGACAATAGCAAATACAGTGGCGGTTGGAGCTTATTTTAATTTCATTTTGCAATATTTGCCATTTTTCAGCACTATTGGAGATGGTCTTACGCCTCTCTAGTTGATATTTATGAATGAAATTTAAAATTTATAAAGTTATATATAAATTGTAATGTTATGTATGTCAAATCCAAATTTCACAATGAAAAAACAAAAAAAGAATTTTCTAGATTATAAATAAAATTGTAAGAGCTTAATCAACTAATAATATATAATACTCCCTCCGTCCCGTGCTATTAGTCCCATATGGTTTCGGCACAGGAACCAATGTTTGTGAGTGTAGTGGAATTAATATTTTATTGATGAGTGTGAAAAAGTTTGCCATTTTAGGAAATGAGACTAATAGAGTGAGACAGACCAAAAAGGCAAATGAGACTAATAGAGTGGGACGGAGGGAATATTATATTAATGAAGGAGTGATGGTCCCATATTAGGGAAGAGAAACTTAGATGGTCTTTTGAGCTCAGTATATTTAAATTAAATCTGGTATTTTATTAGGGGTTCATACTTCATACATCCTAACAAACTGTTTTATGAGTAGAGAAATACTCCTTCCGTCCCGGCTGAATTGTCCCGGGTTGACCGGGCACAATAACCAAGGAGTGTGAGTGTAAAGTAAGTTGTGTGGAATTAATATTTTATTGTTGAGTGTGAAAAAGTTGCCTTTTTAAGTAATGGGATAATTGAGGTGGGACGGACGAAAAAGGAAAGCGGGATAATTGAGGTGGGACGGAGGGAGTATATCGCAATTAAAAGTAGTTTTGATTATTTTAAGAGTTAATTCAGACCAAAATTGTGAAGCATCCATTTGGGCAAAAGTCCCAACACAAAATAAAAGAAAAATAAATGTACAGTTAAGCAAATCAAAAAATTAGAAACTAATAAAATTGATTTAACGGTGTGGGGCCCGCACAGCGGTTCACATGCAAACCGAGTGAGGGTGTGTCAGAGCATGGGGCCTACCCTCCGCTTTTGCCTGCGTGCAGCAACGCGCGTGACGCCCACTACCCCGCGCAAATTAGTATTTGGAAATATATGTCTCTAACATAAAATTAAAATGAATTGAATAATTATCATATGTTCCCAAACACTATATGTCTCTCCATTATTAGTGATTCCTTATCAAAACCATAACTTTTAATTATCTCCAAGCTGCCTCCGCACTCTTTCTCTCTCTAGATGTAAATCGAGCTGGGTCCCTTGGACCTTTTCCTGGTGGTTATAATTAAAACCTTCGACAGCAGCAAACCAACTCATGATCTTGTTTTTCTCTCTCTCTTTCTTCCGTAATCGTCGCTTTTGATATTTTTAGACTTCGATATTTCTACCTTTGTGTGTATATATAGGGAGAGAGAGTGTGCGGGGGGAAGAGGTGAGGGGGGTTTGCTTGTTTTCTTCTTTCAATTATGGCGCGAGAATTTGACGACTTGGGATACTGGCTGCCGTCGGAATTCCTGACGGACGACGACCTGCTCACCGACTTCAAACCTGACCCTCTGAAAA
The DNA here is from genome assembly GCA_026898455.1 of Plectranthus barbatus. NCBI lineage: Eukaryota > Viridiplantae > Streptophyta > Magnoliopsida > Lamiales > Lamiaceae > Plectranthus > Plectranthus barbatus. The sequence goes on along the minus strand of JAPKLW010001504.1, from coordinate 69,121 downwards.
CCAGAGGGTTGGATGATTTCTCCTATTTTTTTGGGAACTCCTTAGGTCTCAACACGGACCTGAGTTCGCCCGGCGAGATGGTGACTAGTCCCACTGAGACTGAGAGCGAGGACGACGACCTTGTCTCCGAGTTGACTCGGAAGCTTGCTGAGTCTACGTTACGCAACTCCAATTTCTCCTCTCACAACGCTTCAAATGTATGGACTAAAATCGTAACTGCCCTCCTTCAACTCCACTCTCTGTTTTTGTATTTCATTTTTTTTTTCGTGTTATGGTAAAATGATGCTTTGTTTCAAATATTTTTGTCCTAATTTCAGGGCTGGAAGCTGACCGGCTCGCCGCAATCGACGCCGTGCGGATGCAAACTCGGGTTGTCTGACAACCCAAACTCGGTCTCCGATGTTTGCTCACCTCCTGACGCGGAGGACTACCTGCGACGGGATTGCCTCTACGCGGCGGCGAGGATGCGGATGATTGAAGAAACGGCGGCGTTTTACTCGTCGAAGATGTTACACCCGCATGTCAAACCTAGCTCGACTCCGTCAGCAGGTTTCTATCCGATTCAAGCCCGATCGCAAACCCGCATATCCTCTCAGCTTCTGCAAGCAGCCAAGGTACATACATGATACATCCTCATCCACGTCTCCATTTTCGCAAACCAAAATGACAATGAGAAAGGGTGTTTGCTGCTTTCTGTTTTCCTGATTTTAATTTAATTTTTTATACGTTTCAACAGGTGAAGCAGCAGCAGCAGCACATGATGAAGAAAGGAGTTTACGGGCCCAGAGTTATGGAGTTTCAGTTACACAACGGAAGGAGAAACTGCGGAGAAGGAACACCTTGGCAAGGTTTGCAGCAACCCAGTTCTGCGACTCAGGGGTTTTTTCTCCGTGAACCGGAGCCGAAGAAGGAACGGATGGGAACCGGCGTTTTTCTCCCCAAAAGATTCGGTGCGATCCCTGCTGATAACCGCAAGAAATCAGGTGATTTGGCAGCTGATCACGGGATTATGTTTGGATTAGTTTCCTTATTTTCTGTTGAATTTGTGGTGTTGATGTGGATGTGGATTGATTTTATTTTGGACTCCAGGTTGCCCAACTGTTTCGCTGCCAGAAAAAGTCGTCCATGCCTTGAAACTTGATGTGGACTCCATTGACTCCCACCTTCAGCGCAAAATAGACTCCGAAACCTCGAATCTCGACTTGGGTAATTATTTCTACTTGTATTTATTTTTTAATTTCCTCTTTCTGTGAAAACTAATAATCTATGTACTTGATTACATCCCTACAGATGCCGCTGCTGTACTGAAGCACAGAAACAATGTGATGATGGCGGCTCAACAGAGAAGGATTCTTTCAGCTCAGCCGGCCATGAACCAACAGCTCCGTCTACCGCAAGAGTGGACTTACTAGTGTTGCCAAATCTCGACCCTTGTTAGGATTTGGTTCGTATCTTGAATGACATACTATAGATTTAGCTTGGGAGATTAGAGTGATCAGTGATGGTAGAAATAGTTAGGCAGTAGATGATGATGATGAAAGGAAAATAAAGTTAGATAAATAAATTGTAAAAATGAAGTTGGGCAGGGTGATTCCGATTAGTAGTGTATAAGAAACCGGAGAAGTTTTATTCAGGTAAAGGCTTGTATCTGCGGATTTAGCCGGTAGTCTGGAGTGTGGTTTTGGTTGATACTCCAGCTGTGCGCTTTCCGTTTCTGGTTGAAATATGAATGGTATGAAAGAATATTATTCCCTTTGTTAGATTTCTTTTGTTGTTTGTTTGGATAATGGATAGATCAAGCTCTTTTGTTTTTTTAGTTATAAAATTGAACATTTGAACATAAAGAGTTCCTCCCCTACCTCGAAACTCAATAGTTAAATACTTGGTTTGTAATTGATAAGTTAATTAGTTTTGATTTGAGTGATGTTGAGGAAGGACTACATTTGAACAATCTTTCAGTAAAAGATTTTTGGGTGAATTTTCATTTTGAATCTTCTACTTATTGGAGCTTATTTTTGTAGTAATACAAAGTAGAGGTGTGTAAATATATTTGACTTTTAAATTATTACAATCTTCGAACAAAGACTTGTTTGGGGTTTGAGTTGAATCGGTAATCGCTTAATATATGTTTGGATTGAGAATGAGAGCAAACAGCAAACTATTTCTTGAAACTTGTATAATTATGCATATTAATTTGCCATTCTCAAAATTTTATTGTAACATTTATCATTCCATATTTTAAATAAAAGCTTTGTAGCATGACATGCGCACTTTGTGGGATTGAATAGATAATCAAGATTTTATTTACTTTTTCTTTATGAGAGAAACTTCAAATTGAAACCCTGAATTGTTTTGGAAGTCGAAGAAAAAGATTGAACAAGCTTTTAATGTTCTATACTGGTTTCTTTCGATATTTATTTAAAGTGGAAATATAAGTAAAGAATGTTATCTAAAAACCTTAAATAACTAATATTATGTACACATTAAGTAATAGTCCAAAAAATGTTAGCTTCCTTAAAAATTGTGTGCATCAGATTTTAATTGTTTTCTTAATTGTATTAAAATCATTTTAATATAATAAAAAATAAAATACATTTTGCAACTTGATATTTATGTTAATAACTTCTTTGCAATTGCATATAAATATTTTAAGCTGGAAATGATGTTATTATATTTGAAAAAAATGAGGGCATTTATGGATGTTATTATATTTGAAAAAAATGAGGGCATTTATGAATATGTACAAAATATTGACTATTTAAGATTTTAATATAATTAAATTGGTTATTTAAAGTTTTCACTCTTATTTAAATATATCGAAATATAAATAAATTATTCTATTACTAAGTAGAAGGTAAAATAACTTAATGTTTCTTATATCCCAAATTTGGCAAATGTTTTAAAGTTTCTAGTTGAGAAATAAAAAAGTCGAAATTATCTGAAATAGCCATTTTCTTATAATACATTTCAATTTTAGCCACTTTTATTAACTCATTGCAATTTTAGCCAAAAGTACAATTTTTGGCGTTGGAATTAGTTTACAAATCATTTGATTGCAATTATTCTGACTTTTATGTCTAATCTTTTAGTTAAAATTTGTTGTTAACTAATTTTATAGATGTTAGAACCAAAATCTATTTATTTACTCACAAAAAGAAATAATTAGGGTAGCTATCGGGTTTTAAAAAAATTAAAATGGAATAGCCAAGTCTCACTCGTGTTTTTTTTTAAGAGCAAAATTCGATTAAAATGTTTTGGGGTCCACT
>JAPKLW010001504.1:39070-65845 GCA_026898455.1 Plectranthus barbatus | reverse complement strand
TTTTTTTTTTCATTTTTTAAATATATATTTAAATTTTAAAAATCTAATTCTTCCTATTTAATTTATAAAAATATATTTTGTATACTTTTGAGTTGATTTTGCACGAGAATATTTTACTTATTTTGCTATTGCATAGTAATGCAATAAAGTGTTCAAACATATTGATATGATGAGTCCATGCACACTGCATACCTATTATATAGGTTGTTGGAAATATTATGTGAAGAGTAATGAATCGTACATGATATTTTTGAAAATTTTGCAGAGATCAATTTTTTTTTATTTGATCAATTTTATTTCCTTCAACTATTTGCCGACACTCTGTATTACTTTTATAATTGAAGTGAAGTTTGTGGTGGCATAAATATTTCTTCGCACTACATCTTTTGTTTCACTTTCACTTTCAGTCTCCGTCTATCTTCATCAAAATAAATTATTTTGTTTCTCAAAATGGAGAATTGGTGCAGCGTAATTCTTCACTACAATGGGCAATGGGATGACTCGTGCAACTACATTGGCGGACAAGAACGACTGGTTTATATACCAGTCGCCAACATTTCCATAGCCGCATTAAGAAGCAACATTCAACTTATTTTTGATGCGGAAGCCATACTCGGTGAGTATAATATTTATTACACTGCCCAATCCCGAAGTGGCAGATTTATGAAATCGTTGTTGGTGACGGATCTAGAGCTTCAACGATTGATTGCTCTTTATTCGGAGCCGCATGTTTATATTGTTATGAATTATACGGCGAGTACCGGTGTTGGGACTTCACATCGTGAGCCATCCCCATACAGGCCGTTCTTATCATCAAGCAGTCCACCAATTTACCAGCATTTTAGTCCAGGTCTGGAAGATCTACAAAGATTTGGGGACTCATTGATTTTTGGTACGTCTTCAGAAGGTGGTAGTCGGAGCTCCCAAATACCCAATTTAAACGATGAGCCCCCCCATGAAGAATATGAGCATCCATACGAGGAGGAGGAGGAGAATGAAAATACAGGTCACCACTCAACAAGTGAGGGTCATATCGTTGACTCTAATGATGAAGATGAGGACGAGGAATCCGAGGAGGAGTCTAGTGATGATGAAGATTTCATCAATTCTGATGCATTAAAGAATTTTACAGTGGCTGAGTTTTCTGCATGGATCCGATCAGTTGGTGGAATGAGTGCGTTTATATCCAATCTTATGCCAACCCATCCTCTCCCGGATTCATGTCACGTTGAAGGCGATCTAAATAATTGGCTAGTTCCAATTATATCGTTGGATTCATCACAGTCACCAGTGGTACGAGATGTTGCAGCCATACTAGATCGGGAACTTTCATTGGGCTCTATCTTCTATACGAAGGACGATCTTCGAATTGCCGTATCTCTTTTGCATATGGAGCAACGTGTTGAATTTAAAGTGGTGCGCTCATCTAGTACTCGCGTTGAGTACACTTGCAAATGAAGTGCCTCTTGTTCGTTCTTCATACGGGCATCATGCAGAGGTAGTTGCTGGATCATACGCAAGTTCCATCGTAATCATGATTGCGTTAACAATCTTGCAGGCATAAGATCCCGGAATGTCCGCACCAAAGCTGTTGCCGCGTATTTTGCACGAAAGATGCGTCGGCAAGGATCAATTATAAAACCCCGTGAAATTATGACGGAGTTGCAGGCATCATTTGGGATCCGTACTAGCTATGGTGTTGCACTAAAAGCTCGAAATGCAGCAATTTTCTTGATCTATGGTGGTATAGAAGATTCTTTTTCTATCCTGCCCAAATATCTGGAGGTGTTAAGACAATACAATCCAGGTACTTTAACAGATTTGGAGATTGATTCCGATGGAAGATTTCGTCATTGTTTTGTTGCTCTAGGTGTTTCACGGACGGCGTTTTAGAACGGGTTATTAAGACCGGTTATTGTTGTTGACGCCACTCATTTGAAGGGTCGAAACAAAGGCGTCTTATTTGTTGCTGTCACAAAAGATGGTAACGAAAATGTCTTTCCACTTGCAATTGGTGTCGGCAGCATCGAGAATGATGAGTGTTGGAAGTGGTTCATGTCTCGATTACGGATTTCTTTTGGATGCACAGATCAAATGCTGCTTGTATCCGACCAACACATTAGCATCTCCAATGCGATCAGTGAAGTGTATCCTGGTGTGCCACACGGCTTATGTTTTTACCATCTTCTAAATAAAATGACAGGGTACGGTCAGGACATTGCTGCGTTGTACCAACGTGCTGCTTACGCTTACCGATCGGTGGCATATCAACAAGCGATGGATAGAATCAATCAGAAGAAACCAGCAGCCTTTCAGAAACTATTGGATGTAGGACCAGATCGATGGGCTAGGTCGCAATGTCCTGTACGTCGATATAGTTTCTTGACATCAAATGCAGCTGAGGTTTTCAATGCTCGCTTACTGGATGCCCGACGGTTGCCAATCTGCTCTATTATTGACACCTACAGAGGTATTCTTGAAAAATGGTTTGATGAAAAAAGAGCTAAGGCATCTGCGCGCGAGGATATCTTGACGGAGGAAGCTGTTGCAAAATTAACACCGTTAGTAGAACTCTCGCATTCATATTCAGTTGTACCCATATCAGCAATGAAAATGAAGGTGAATGAAGGAGCAAGAACTTGGAGGGTTGATCTGGAGTTATCCACATGCGATTGTCGTGAGTTGCAACTGGACCTCATCCCGTGCTCGCATGCCGTTGCTGCAATTAGGTAAACGTATTTAAGTTAATTTTCATTTTATAATATGTTATTAACTTAATCATAATTGTGACAGTCATGTTGGGTTGAACCCGTACGACTATGTAAGTCATTACTATAAGACATCAACTTGGCGAGAAATATACGGTGGAGTCGTGCAGTCACTGCCACCGCAAGACGAATGGGATGTTTCTGCCGAAGCAAGTTCGTTGTGTGTCCTGCCTCCAATTATATCTCGTCAAGCTGGACGACCTAGATCTCGTAGACGCCCATCGGGTGCCGATATTGGTCAATCTTCAAGTAGTAGGCAACGCGCTAAGAAAAAATGCAGTATATGCAGATCTGAAACACACACTAAGCGCACATGTCCAGATCGAACTACGAATAATTAGTGTATTTCGACTTTGTTTGTAATGAATAACATCATCTCGTTTGTTGTATTGAATAAAATTAAGTGTTTGTCGACGAATAAACCAAAGTCCTAAATATAATATAAAGAAGTACAAATACAAATAGAAACATGTTCAAAAACAATGAAAATCAAACAGTGTTTAGGAAAAACTGAATAGCTAGAAATTTCCTATATCTAGGGTAATTCCTAACATCATGCATCCAAGCAATGCTTGGTACCCCAAATGCTACCTCATCGATGTGCACACAAGCAAACAGATCATGCAGGCGACGAACATTGCTCTCGAATTTCCAAACATGTGTCACGGCCATCTTCCCTGCAGTGGGCTCACGTAATCTCAATGTGTTCTGATCCCAATAGCCAAGTCTCTTAAGATACCAGTGAAAACAATCAGTCATTTTCCTTATCTCACTCAGTAGCTTCTGCGATTGATGCGGTTCTGCCTGATGCGCGTATGCATCGTACACTTCAACATTCCAACTGGAAATACGAAAGACGACAGTGTACCATTTCGTGCCAACCTTGCACGGTACAATAATCTGCAAAATTAAAATAATCATAAATATTACTACATTTTCATTAATCATAAATAAAATATAAATGAAGATAATACTTACCGTATCTTCTCCAAACCAATCCTTCGATGTCGATGCGTCGATCCCTCTAATAAATTTCTGGACGCTTGGAGGAAATTCGTCTCTCTTGACAGTTTTCATTAAGTCCTTAAAAAACAAACACAACAAAGTACAATTAGTACCTAAAATACCCTAAAAGAAGACAAATAAAAATAATAATCAAATTGACTTACATAGAATTGAGGCCTGACAATACGTATTCTTGGTGGTGCAGTCTTCTCCCTGATCTGTGTATACCACTCAATCACGGTATCATCAAGTCGTCCATTCATGTCTTCAATATGGTTAAACCACACTTTTGGCAACCCGTATCCGTGACCATCGGGGTTGAACTTCCGAGATTCCTGTCCAGATTGTAACCAATCATGATATCTGCAATACTCAGCTGTGGTGATTCTCCACGGACGACCATCTCCAACCTACACAACACTTTATAAAGTTAATGTCATCAATTACTAATAAATAAATAAGTTATACGAAAATACCTCAAGAACATCATCGTCCTTGACGAGCAATGCTAGCTCTCTATTATAAGTGCTGGCGGGGTTGGATACAAACTCTGAGACATCAAAATGTCCCGGATTGGTTGAACTGCCGGGTATATCAACATGGCTCGGGGGGGCTGAAATCTCGGGTATAGCTAACTGACTCGGAGTGGCTGTAGTCCCGGGTATCCGAAAAGCTCTCGGAGAGGGTATATCAAGTGGCTGCGCCGAACTATGTCTGCGACGCTCATGACCAGCCGAACTGGACCTGCTACGCCGACCAGTCTCTACTGAACTATGCCTGCGGTGCTCACGCACTGGCGGCTGGTCCTGATCCTGATCCTGGTCCTGCTCCGGAACCTGATCCGGCACCCTCTCCATCTCACGTCTCCGGCTCCTACTCTGGCTAGACTCGCCAACATCATCTCGTCTACATCCATAGGTACGGAATGCACGATCAACAGCAGCGGGAACTGCAGCATTCACCGCAGCAGTAACAGCATCTCGGATCATCGCAAACAATCTCCGTGATCCACGAAATCTCCTACAATCACCAGATGACCCACTGGATGAAGAACCATGTCGGGTCGAACGACTGCGCCTACGAGATCCTCTGGAGTCATGTGGCTCCTCATGTCCTCCCTCACGAGGCCCTCCATCCACATTTTGCCCCTGATCATCATCATCGTCATGCCCTACATCCTCATGACCAGCAGTAGACCCAAAATCAGCATGAGGCCCCTCATCATCATGTCGCCCCTCATCACCATCTCCACTTCCTCCTGCATGGGTTGCTCGACGAAACAGAACAGGGAGACCGTCATCTCGTCTTCTGGTTGGGCGTACTGGATTCTCAGGCATGTGAAATGCAACGCCAATGGGATTCTCTTGCTGACTAGACAAATAATATGCAGTGCGCTCCTCGTCAGCAGTAGGATATAAAAAAGGCAAGGATGACAGCTGCAATAAGAAACGCAATTGTAAGTAAATATATTTAAAACTCTAAAAATATTTATCGAAATTACTTACATTCGGATCAGCAAAAAAAGTACTCCAATTCTTAACCTCTGGCCTGCTAAACTTCCAATTCAAAAATCTTGGAAAGACAATCGGCGTATTGACTGTACAACATTCAGCTGCCAGCTTCGGAATGGCCTCGTAAGACCACACCTACACAATTAAATGTCCTAGTTAATTAAAATTATCTCGCAACAATGATGCAATAAAAGTTATAATAATTTACCTGCAAAGCCCAGATCGGTCCACCAAGATGAAAGCTTTGACCAAGTTCAGCAACTGTGGTGGGAACATACGCGATATAATGAAGTAAAGACTGATACGCGTATGCATCCCATGGAAATCCAGACCAAATATCCCACCTATCAAGTAATTCATACATCCAGGGCTCTATCTTGCGCTTCTCCGAATACCCAAGTACGAAGTACCATAATGCTAGAAGATTAGCCACCTTTAAGTACAAGTCATGTCTAGTTTTATCTACTTTCATATTCTTGAATAGGTCTAACAAATCCCTCGCACTAATAGACCTACCACCACAAAACTGTACATAGACTGTAGTACTAGATGGGTCATACTGTCCAGCAACATCAAAACTACTAGATCCAAACATAAAACCAGTCACTAGAGCAAACTCCGTCACCGAGAATCTAATAGGCTGACGACCAATTAAAAACCATAACTCATGTGGGTTGGGAGATCTAATTTGGTAACTGAATAATTCTAAAAGTGCTTGAGATGCACTTGGACCCTGCTTTTTCCAATTTAATAATTTCCCAAAAGGTCCATTCTTAAACTGTTCTACTAACTGCCCCCCTCCTACAGACCGTAATGTTACATCTATGTGATCTAATACCGAAACTTTAGTGCATAAGTTTATTTTACTAGATGCACCATGTAAGTCACGTCTAATCCATTCAATCTGCACATATAATACCATCACAATTAAAATATGATAAATTAACCATAAAAACTATAAAAATTCCAACTAACCACAAAATCAAAATACAACACAATTTCTTGAAATAAACAACAAATATAAATCCAACATTTACACGAATAATTCAATAAATAAATCCACGAATAAATCCAACATTTTCACGAATAATTCACGAATAAACAACAAATATAAATCCAACATTTACACGAATAAACCACAAATATAAATCAATATATACCTAATAAACCACAAACAATTTCCATCAAAAATATCTTAAATAATTCAACATTTATCAACAATATAAATCCAAAAATAAACACAATTAAACAAATTAACAACACACATATTCTACGAATTTAACTACATATATAAAACAAATATTCAAATTTAGTTAATAACCTCAAAACCATCTGCCATGGCGACGGCGACGGCGACGGTGCTGGACGGGCGGAGGAGCTCGACGGCCGGCGGTTTGGCTAGAGAGACGACTTCGAACGACTGCGATTCAGTTTCTTGACAAAAAAATGAAAGACTGCGAATTGGGGGGGGACCAATTTAGGGTTTAATTGACCCTTTAAATATTTTATTTTTTTTTGACCGAGTCGCACTCGGTTGCACTCGGTCGCAGTCGGAGTCGCTACCGGGTGGGCCCCTTTCTCGGATTCACGTGTCGACAGCGAGTCGCACTCGAGTCGCACTCGGGGTCGCACTCGGTCGCACTCGATCGCACTCGACAGTTTTTATTTTTTTTTATTTCATTTAATTTTCAAGAAAATTGTTTTATTACATTTTCCGAAATTTAAATGCGATCGCACTCGGTCCCCCGACATTTTTATGTATATATATATTTTTATGTTTTTTTGTCAAATCTCATCATTCAAATAATCTGAAAAGTTATGACACCAATCTGAAAAACGTACTTTTGGCTATATTCGTGAGATGTGCATAATATTGGCTAAAATGAATATGTGTTATAGCCAAAATGGCTATTTTGTGTTTTCACTCAATAAAAAACCCCATTATCGCCTCACATGGAGTTTGGATCTGGATACTCTGAGTGATTATGAATGGAAAAATTACCCAAAAAAAATAAACGCAATATATTGCATAAACTATATTAAAAAAATATTAAAATCACTAAATTATATTTGTAATTTTTTTTTATAAAATATGATTCATGCAAAATTCTTAGTTAAGGCAACGGTATTATATTGAATTTTTTATATATCACTATAAACAATAATGATAACATATATAACTAATTTTGAATATTCATTTCTAAGAATTTTTTTTAAAAGTTCAGATTCTAGGACTTATTTCATCGTTATTGTTTAATTTATTATAAAGTAAGTAAATATTATTTTACATTATATTTAATGTTAAATATAATATTAATTCTATAATTAAATAAATATGCATTGTTACATAAATAACAATTATTTTAATTATAAAATACAATAGTTCAATACTTGCAATATTTTTTTATTGATAATCTAAAATACTATATTACTATTTTCAAAAATGAGTTTTATTGATCCAGGACCCGAAAGATAGTTTAATTATCGATTCAGGACTTGAAAGATTAATTCTCAATTCAGGACTTGAAATATCACAAAAATTATCAATCCAGGACCCGAAAGATCATACGATTCTCAATCCAGGACATCAATATCAGGTCCTGTATTGAGAATTATTTGATCTTTCGGGTCCTGGATTGACAAATCATTTTTCAGGTCCTAAATCGATAATTAAACTATCTTTTGGGTCCTGAATCGACAATTCTCCTTTCAAAAACTATATTTGGGTGGGAAAACTCATTAAAAAGAGTTCCACTTTTATATAAATCTTTTTATGGGTAACAAGGGTGACTTCTGATGTAAGTGAATTAGGGGTTTTTCGTGTTTTCCTTCGGTTTAATTAGTTTATTATTGAGTTGATTTTTTATTTTTTTTAATTAAAGTTCACAAATTTAATCGAACTTTATTTAATATTAAATGAACTATTGGTCCCAAATTTATTGATTTACATAGTGGAAATCTTAAATATAATGATTTGACTGGCTCTTGCTTAAGTTAGTCGAGGATTTTCGAAAGCTTAAACTCATCAAAATATTCTTAGATAGATTCATATATACACTAACAATTTAGACAATTATTAAGTTTTAAAAAAAGATAATCAATAAAGCAGTAAACAAAGCGATAAACGATACCAAACTTATAGTGGCTCGAATGCAAAAGATCTACATCCACTCTTCGATTCATCGATAAAAAATTTACTAAGAACAATATACAACATAATGCAACTGATCTTCTACTGATTTCGGGAAGCTCTTTTGTTCTCCGAATTCCAGGCAACTTTATATAGAGAGCTTTACCACGAACATGTCGCTAGGCTTGAAGGTTGGAATGAATGTGATGTTAAGTTCTTCATAGAACGTACAATGATTTGGTTGAAGATTTTGCACTTCTTTAAGAGATTAGGAAGTAGTCTTAGACTCAACTATTTGTATGAATAACCAAGCTTCGGATCTCAAGATAGCTTGGGTCTCGTGTTTATGAACACGATTAAGAGTAGTGCAGAGAATGTTTAACGTTCGTGATTAATCAATGTTGTTGGTCATGAGATCAGAGTTGTTGCACATAAAAAAATAAGAAAACTTGCACTTCACAAACTGGTAGTTACTCATCAGTTTGTGTAGTTACTCACCAGTTTGTGTTTTTAAAACTTGTTATTTTAGCGAGTTTGAGAGTAACTTCAGTTCGTATATACTTCAACACTTAGAGAGTGTTGAGTTTTAAAATCTTTGCGAGCATGAAAAGAAAGCAGCAAATGTGCAAAATGATTTATAGAGGTTCGGACACAAAAGTCCTACGTTCTCTCTTCAGACCTTAAGTCTGGAAATTACTAAGCTTCAGTTACAAAGGATCTCACAATCTATCGCTAGCTGGTAGATGCTAATGTCTACCAATTTACTAGCTCACTTGTCCAGGCCTTCGGTCTCCTCTGCTTCTCAGACTTGGGGTGCGGGCACACCACACAACCTTCTTCTAGAACTTGGGAATTTTAATGTTCTTCCCAGAACTATCGAACTTGCAGCTTAGAGCTCGTGATAATCATAGCTTGGAGATAAGAAGTGACTGTTGTGTTCTTATTGTGAGTGTATAACCTGCTCGCTAAATAATAGAAAGAGTGCAAGGAAATGGATCTGGTCATAAGCGACTCAAAGCAGCTAGTCTGTGAAGACAACCTGCTCGGGTACCACTAGTTGGTGGATAAGTTCGTAAATGTACTCACTTATCTATGTTTTTTCTCCTTTGTTTTATGCATTTGATGTTATTTCATTAGTATAATTCGTGCATAGGTTGGCTATAGATGGTATTATGCTTGTGGTGGTTGATTTCACAAGAAAGCAGGTGGAATTTGGAGAAAAGTGTACAATTGAAGAAAAATCCGCAGGATGGCTCTCCATCTCGACCGATGTGGGGCATTCAGATTGAAATATCCATTTTGACCAATGTGTCGCATTCGGATCGATGCAGGGCATGTTGATCGAAATGGACATGTCGACATACGCGGGGCATGTCGATCAACACGGAGATAAAAAGACAATTTCGACATAAATTTGGAGATTTTGATATTTTTACCCCTAGATCTTTTGAGATACACATCCAACTCTATAAATACCATGTATTTTCAAGTTTTTATAATTTCCATTCAACATTGGAGTTTTTAAAGTTTTGAAGAGTTGGAGACTTCAAACAACTTTTAATTGTCTTGTAAGTTCTTTTATGCAATTTAATAATATGTCTTTTGTGTTTCTTTCCATGATGAGTGACTAGAAATCCTAGCAGGTTCTAGGGTTTACACAAACAATCCAAGATGCATGTTTAGATTAATCAACTTATATTACTAGGTTTAATTATTTGGTTTAATTAATTGAATCTAGGATAATTGAAGGATCTACTGGGATTGTATACTGAAAGCATATATGATTGAGTGTTTTATATATAGGTCTTTGTTGGGAATTATTCTAGAAATTGTTAGGAATTATTCCTAGATTTATGTTGTAAATCTCCCTTTAGATCAAATTGTAAAGGTTTTGTTGAATCAAAGCCTTAGTTAGTTTGGTCGATCATTGCTGAAGTCTAGATAGTCTAGCAACTCATGTGTAAAGTCCTGTTTAGGAAATATTTCGAGTTGTAATAGATTAGAAGTACTTGCGAAAGATTGTTGAAGGATTCAACAATTGAAACGAAGACTTCGGAAATTCTGGATGCTAGGAGCGTTCTCAACAATCAAGAAGATTGCTAGAGAAGTCAGCAGACATAGATGACTGCTAAGGAAGTAGCAGTCAAGTGATGAGAAGAAATGACTGCTAGGAGTACTTACTCAGCAGTCGGAAGAAAAGAGAAAGCAGAATGCTGAAAGAGTCAGCATTCACTATTTACTCAGAAGATTGAAGTAATAGCAATAAGAAATCAAGACCCAAGTGCTGAATACGCAACTGCTGAGTAGTCAACAGCTGGATACAAAGAAGACTGCTAGAAGAGCTCAGCAGTCAAAAGGTCGAAGTACTTAGCAGATTGTTCCCAACATTCTCCGAGAGAATGCTAAGCAAAAGAAAGGGAAACAAGCTGTTGAAGTTCCCACTAGTGGTGGCCATGGGCCGGTTCCGGGCCGGAACCGCCGGTTCCGGAAAAATGGAACCGGAACCGGCCCGTGGGTAGAAGGTTAAGGTTCCGGTTCGGAACCGGAACCGAAACCGGCGGTTCTGGTTCCGAACCGGCGGTTCATTGGATTTTTTTTTATAATTATAATTATGAGTATTTATTTCCTTTGAATAATATTTGGTTTGTACACAAAAATTGTAATTATAAGTATTTTTTTTCCTTTGAGTAATATTTGGTTTGTACACAAAAATTATAATTTGTTTTTTTTACTTTGTACACAAATTAAATAAACACAAAAATATATAAAGAATATAAATTAAGATTACAAATTTATACTTACAATAATGAATGTATGATGAATGTATATTTACAATTTTATTTAAACTACACAAGTTATACAAATTACAAAATTGAAGAATTAATATTATTACAATAATTGAAAATTAAAACTATAAACAAATAAATTCCAAATTTTTTTTAAAAAAAAACTTTAATAATTAGGGGGGAGGGGAGGGGTTAATTGAAAAGGGCTTGCACTTAATTTTTTACCTTAAAATTAAGTTGCCTACTTATCCCTTAATTTTCATTAAGGGAATCAAAGCCCACGTAGTTCTCTTACCTTACTTACCTTTAATCGGAGTTGAAATCCGCATCACCTAGGCCATCGGAAGCATTAGTACTTGCCGCGCTTGCATCGGAGTTGTAAGCATCCTCGTCGTCGAAGACGTGCCTCCATTCCGGTTGTTGTTCTCGATCTTCGGCATTTCTCCAATCTTTAAGTATAATTTGTGCTTCCAAATTGGCCGGTGTCAAGTTGGACCTTCTTTCATCCAACATATAGCCACCCGAGCTAAATGCTTGTTCCACGGCAACAGTTGA
Organism: Plectranthus barbatus; assembly: GCA_026898455.1. Lineage (NCBI taxonomy): Eukaryota > Viridiplantae > Streptophyta > Magnoliopsida > Lamiales > Lamiaceae > Plectranthus > Plectranthus barbatus. Next base: position 54,090 of record JAPKLW010001504.1, on the reverse strand, counting down.
TGCGGGGACGGCTAAGAACTCCTTCACCATCGTACTTAGGATTGGGTATTGTTGTTGCCGCCTTGACCACCATAGTAGAATATCAACCTCTTTTGGAGTGTTGTCATCTTCTTCATCTTGAGGCTGCAAACAATCACCACCAACATACATTTTCGCCAAATAAACATCTAGTTCGCTTTGTTGCGAACTAGAGGGACGGTTTTGAGACATAATATTATGGATTCTAGCTAACAAGGGGTTAGCACTAGTTTGGCCGGAAGTAGTTGTCCTAGAGGCAGATCTAATTTGAACTAAGTGGCTATATGTGATACAAAATGAATCGAAAGTTTCACGTAATGTTGTACTAAGTTGGGTTTTAACTACATCGACGGAGGGGAGGTTCAATTGTTCTAAAGGAATAATTTCGTCGGGCCCTATAAATGCTAAGGTTGATAAAACGGTATAATATGTATCAATAAAAGAATAAACACCTTCTAATTTAATACTAGGATCAAATACTTTAGCAATTAAAAAAATGGCGGGAATCTCCCTAAAATATTTTAACCATTTTATTACCATATCAAATTTTATATGCCTTAATTCGGGTACTGTTGAGGTCAATAATAAGCGGCCCAATTAGAGGTCCAAGTATATGGCCCATAAATTATTTTGCAGGAAAGAAGGTTGTTTGGACCGGATAAGAAAGCCCTAGGAAAAGGAGAACTAATAGGAGGGTAGTTCGTCTTAACCTGTTCACAAAGCAGCTCGACTGGAAGCAGTTCGATTCAACTTGAAAGGAGTCCGAATAAGAGAGGAGTTCGATTTAATCAGCTCGCACAAGGCAGCTCGGAGTAAACTCCTCGGTGGTTTCAACTCAGAATTAAATGAAGAAATGTAACAGTTCAAACGTTACAAGCGGTTCGACCGTTACGAGTCAAAGGGATTAATGGCTGGCGGTTTCAAGATAATAAATGAGCACTCTATAAATTTTCAATGAGATTTTCTTATAAATTGGTCATTATTTTTGTAAAGGAGACGGACACTTTTTCCCAAAGAAATATACACCAATTTGTTCATTTCTTGTAATTCTTGATTTTCTCGTTTTAATGCAAATTCATGGGCTCCATTTTTTCGAACCGCAACAGGTACGAAACTACATTGATTAAATTGACAAGCAATATAACAACAATGATATAAAACTTTAGAACTAGTGGGATAATAGACACCGGATAAAACTTTAGTTGCGTTAGAAAAAGATTTTAACAATTCATGCAAATTAGTACATGCATCCCAATGAGATAAATGCAAGTTAATACCATAATCATCACTTCTAAAAAATTGTACTAATATTTATTTATATTTAAAAGTAGCATTAAGATTTCATAGGTGGCATTCCACCTATGAGAAATATCGGTTGGAAAACGTTTTGCTCGGACTCCAGGAGTAGCACAAAAAGAAGCCCATTTTTTTTGCAATTTTTTTATGACTATGAAAGCATAAAACTGCAGCCCTAATAGGTTGGATTGATTGACTATAAATTTTCATTCCATCTTAAACCGCTAAATTAAGAATATGAGTAATACAACGACAATGGAAAAACTTACCTCCGAGGACCAGATTGCACTCCAAAATAAGCTCCCTTATTGATGCGGTGTTGTTGCTTGCATTATCAAAACCAATAGAAAATATTTTGTCGTTTATTTTATATTGGTGAGCTATTTTTATTAATAAACGTGCTATATTTGATGCCGTATGAGGTTCATTAAATTTTTGGTATGTAATTATTCTTTTATTTAGATTCCAAGCGGAATCAATCCAATGAATGGTTACGCCTAAATAATGATTTTTGGATCTACAATCATCCCAAATATCGGAGCAAATAGAAATCCTATGATCTAATTTTTTAAATTGATCGCATAAAGTCAATCTATATTGTCTAACTCTATTTCTTATTCCACGCACCATAGTTGTGCGTGGAATTCTTTTTTGAAGAGGTTGAAGTGGATGTATATATTTTTCAAATATTGTTTTATCCATTAATTCAAAAGCTAAACTCTTTACACAAACCCATGACGATAATGAATCCCTACATTCTACCGGATCATATTTATGAAGAGGGGAAGAGGAAGACGTACCTTGGGAAGTAGAAAATGCACCTTGGTTTAATTGAGTTTGACCCTTAGACAAGCCAAACTCAAGGGGATGCTTCACCTTTATGTGTCGTTGATATGTTCCATATCCACCACCGGCGGCGAATTTGTATCTCTTAGGGCAATAATTGCAATATAGATCAAATTATTCGGGAGCACCTATAATTTTATATTTTTCTAGTTAGATATCATAATTAAAATTTAAAATAAGTATAAGAATTTGAAATAAAAACACCACGTACCTTTCTTTTGCTCCTTCGAACGAATTTTTTGGTAGTGCTTTGTGAAAAGATCGGATTTCAAAGCTTTTGGACTTAAATTTGAATCAAAATTATCATCTTCTTCATTTACATTGGGGGGGGGGGAACACCTTCGTTGCCTTCATTTTCCAATGCCTCACGAAATCGCATTTCATGTTGTTGCAATTGTCGGGCATACTCCTCAGCGGCTTGTACTTGTTCTTCACGAACAACGTCATCATCACTCAATGACAAAGTGATGTTATCATCGTATTGAGATTGAGGAGAGCTTTCAATATGAAGACTACTCCCACCACGACAATGTTGATGAGGTGGACCTCTAGTAGTAGTATCTCTTGCTATGGACTTGCCCCTCTCATCGGCACCACCAACACCACGACCACGACTTGAAGACATTTGAAATTTGAGAGAATGGATTTGGAATAGAAATTTGAAAGAGAAATTGCAAAAATAAATTGAAAAAGAGAGTAATTGAGAGTAAAATTGAATAATTGAAACAAGAATCAGACAATGATTGCACTAATTGAGAGAATTGAGATTGATGTGTGAAAAATGTTGAAGGAAGGGGGGGTATTTATAGGAAAAATTTGGGATTTATTTGTATTCGTCCGAACCGGCGGTTCGGTGCTACGTGTCAACATCTCATTCGTCTATATATTTTATTATTTTTTTAAAAAAACTAGCCGTTAGTATGCCCGGTTCGGAACCGGAACCGGAACCGGAACCGGAACCGCCGGTTCCAACGGTAACATTTTAAAAAAATGACTGTTGGGCCGGTTCAGGCGGTTCCGAATCGGAACCGCTGCCGGTTCGTAACGACAACATTTTTTAAAAATAAGTGCCGCCGATTCAACGGTTCAGAACCGTTTAAATTCTTTTTTTTTTTGGGCGGTTCCACGATTCGGAACCGCCGGTTCAGGTTCCGGTTAAACCTTTGAACCTGAACCGGCCCGTCCAAAAACGGTTATGGTTCCAGTTCCGAACCGTTGAACCGCCGGGCCAGTTCAGGGCCGGTTCTGGCGGTTCAAATTCCAAATGGCCACCACTAGTTCCCACCACCACCCCTTTGCTAGAACACGATGCTTTGTCCGACAAGGACTTAAGCAAACTGTTGGAGGCAGGAGTAATTGATGCTCCTGCGCGCCCTCAAGGACAGGGAAGCTTTGTCATCACAGAGCCTGCTGCTGTGCAAGGCTTTAGTTGTAGTGCTCCGCCCGAGGGACATCAGGATGTGAATGTTGGAACTTCTGGATCGGGACAGAATGCTGAGCATATGGCTAGCATTTCTCAGAATGCTGAGGAGAGGGCCAACAGTGGTGGAGCTGAGGGTCCAAGTGCTGAGGAGGAGCCTAGCACTGCTATTCCCTCATCTGCTGAGCCGATGCAAGAGGATGAACCAGATGAAGGTTTTTTGGCCTCATGCTATTCAGAATTTGATTCCGATGGAGAATCAGAAGATGTTTACGATGTCAGATTCCTCCGAAAGATTCTTATAGGAACCAATGAAGCGCTAAGAATCCCATTCAGTGGATTTCCTGGAAAGAGATTCAAGACAAGGCGAATATCACAATGGCGTGCTCCAGTCTTTCTCGAAGAAGAGGTAAATTCTGACCTCTTTCCTATGATTTCTGATATTGAGGAGTTTGTCCTGGCTGAGATCGAGAGAGACATTGCCAATATCTTTTATGTTGAGTTGGATGATACAACGAAGGAAGGGAAGGTGTTAGGCAGTGAGTTAAGGCGATGGATGATATATGATTACATCATGCATCAACTGTGTTTTGAGGAGAGGATGCTGGTGATAACCACCAAGGGTCTTAACTAATAGAGGAAAGAAGAGCAATGGACAAATGATTGGATCGATTAGGTGCCTGGCACCAAACAGTTCTCAGATAAACAAGTCATTGCTAGACTTCAAGCTATTCGAGTCCACCGCATGTTCTCTACTTCCCAATCCCTGCCTAAATCAACTTTTGCTCCCGATGGTCACTCAGATTGCTCGAATTGAGCTCTCCAAGCACCAAGTCAGAGCCGCTGCTGAATATAGAAGGCGTCAAGCTGAATATGAAGCTCAGAAGAAAGAGAGGTTGCTGGCTAGGATGGCTGCTGAGTGAGAGAAAGAGGAGCTAGAAAAGAACAAGTGCCGAGAGCTGACCGCACATCTTGACACCCAAGAGCAGATGCTTGTCCATTTCTTAGAAGATATTTTGGCAGTGACAAGAGCTGCAAGAACTGCTGAAATAGAGAAAGCTAAGGCCGCCGAACTTGCTAAGGCTCAGGAGGTAGCTTGGAGAATAGTGGAGGCCGAGCGCTTAGCAGAAGCAGCTCTGTACATTGCTGCACATGCCGATGAAGCAAAGGCTGCTGACCTTGCTGAGGCAGAGGCGAAGGCATGGAGATTGCTGGAGGCCGAGCGCATAGCAGCAGAAGCTCAGTACTTAGAAGCGCAAGGCGAATGGTGTCAAGAGGATGCTATGGATGCTGAGCCGATTACCGAAATTCATACGACTGCTAGTGGCAGAGAGCTTGTGCTCGCAACTTCTTCATTCGATGCACTGCCTGTGAGTTCTCATAATTTCCACTCCTATCTGGATACTACTGTCCAATATGCTCTCCAACGTGCCCTGTCCACTACCATTCCCATGGCCATCAATGAACGAGTGGCTATGGAGGTTGCTGAGGTACGACAAGAAGTGGCAGTGGTACGAAATGAAGTTTCTGAAGTCAAGGAAGCAGTATCAGAGGTCAAAGAAGATGTGTTTGGAGTGAAGAAGAATATGGAAGTTATGAAAGAGGAAGTAGCTGAATCTCAACAAAAGCTTGTACAAAGTGTTAACTCCTTTTCATCAACCTTTTTGGATGCAATCAAAGAGGGGGAAGAGAGGAGAATTGCCGAAGCTGAGAAGAGGAAGAAAGAAGAAGAAGAGCTAGCTGCCAAAGAAGAAGAACGCAGACTAGCAGAAGAAGAGTTGAAGAAGAGTTGAAGAAGAAGGAGGTAGAACTCAAGTTAAGGAAACTTGAGATGGAATATGAAAAACTTGCTAAGAAATTGGAGAGAGAAGCTGCTGAGCGAGAAGCGAACAAAACACTCTACGACAAATTCATGCAGATGGTTATGAGCAAATTCGATGAATATGACAAGAAGCCTGCTCCCGACTCCTGAGGCAAAAATTGAATATGTTAGCAAGATTTTTGTAACTTTTTGTCTTTTTCAGTTTCGATGTACTTGTAAACTCTCAAATCACATATATGAAACTGAATCAGACTTAGACAATTACTCATTGTCCACTTCTGACTTTTTGCGTGTCTTAGTTGATATACACTATTCGTGTATTCAACGAAATTGCATGTGGATGTTGAGTTACTTGTCTTATAATTGGTGGTAAATGCTTGCTGTTTGATTGGGTGCTAGGTTCTCTAGCATATTCCTAAGAAGCATTTACTTGTGTTTTAATCGAGAATATTTCCCAGCTGTTATTGAGGGGGAATTTATTTAAACCAATCCTTGATAGGATCAAGTTGGTTAAATTCTGAGTTAGATTGCTAGACTAGTTCTGTTACTTAGAATTTCTTGTAAACTCAGAAAATTTTCCTCTTAGATTTAGCAATTGATAGTAGGCTTTGATCGCACCAAAAAGGAGGAAATTGTTGGGAATTATTCCTAGATTTATGTTCTAAATCTCCCTTTAGATCAAATTGTAAAGGTTTTGTTAAATCAAAGCCTTAGTTAGTTTGGTTGATCATTGTTGAAGTCTAGATAGTCTAGCAACTCATGTGTAAAGTCCTGTTTAGGAAATATTTCGACTTGTAATAGATTAGAAGTACTTGCGGAAGATTGCTGAAGGATTCAGCAATTGAAACGAAGACTTCGGAAATTCTGGATGCTAGGAGCGTTCTCAGCAGTCAAGAAGATTGCTAGAGAAGTCAGCAGACAAAGATGACTGCTAAAGAAGTAGCAGTCAAGTGTTGAGAAGAAATGACTGCTAGGAGTACTTACTCAGCAGTCAGAAGAAAAGAGAAAGCAGAATGCTGAAAGAGTCAGCATTCACTATTTACTCAGAAGATTGCTAGAAGTAATAGCAATAAGTAATCAAGACCCAAGTGTTGAATACGCAACTGTTGAGGAGTCAGCAGTTGGATACAAAGAAGACTGCTAGAAGAGCTCAGCAGTCAAAAGATCGAAGTACTTAGCAGATTGTTCCCAGCATTCGAGAGAATGCTGAGCAAGGAAATATCTAGCAACGACTGCTAAGACTACCGTTCTAACAAAAGGTACAACCAAGGACGAATAGCCTTCCCAAAGTGGGTAAAAAGGTACTGTACCACGCTGGAAAGGACGAAAAAGCAAGTAGCTCTTTTGGACAAAGGAGACGTTGTGTCTAACGGGTCTTGAGATTCAAAGTTTGAATCTCTAGATATAAAAGAGAAGTCCAAACAAGAGAAGACTCCCCTGCAACTACTCAAGACTAAGATAAACTTTACAAGTGAACAAAAAGCAAAAAGAGTAGTCGGTTGAGAGCACATTAAAGAGACAAGAAGAATCTCAAAGCTCTCAACAGCAAGTGTCAAACATTGAATATTTGACACTGCATTCAAGAGGATTCCTTGACTTTATTCAAGGATCAATCATTGGGATAACTTCCATCCTAGGAAGCATCCAACAGTCATATCTCTGAAAAGAGATTGACTACGACGGGCTGTTGCCAAAACCTCCAGGAGATTTCAGGAAAGAACTATAAAGCTTCCATTGCAGCAAGGTTAAGTTTTACGAAGGTGCGCCCTTGACTTAGCCGCAGCTACCGAAAGATTCAAGTAACGGAGGATAGCTTTGTAGTGGCTGGCTCGAAAGCTCACCACCTGCTACAAGAGACCGGCGAATCCTTGTACTTGAACATATCTTTTTAGTGAAATTCTCAGTGTCCGACTGAGGAGTGGACGTAGATCTTTGAGGATCAAACCACTATAAACCTTGTGTCTTTATTACCGTTGCTGTTATTGTTTTATTGTTTATGCGTGTTGATTTAAAACCTAGCAACCTCAAGTTGCTATAGTATATCTGAAACAATACTAACTCCTACTTTCGAGCTAAATATTTGAAAAAGAAACTAAGTGCAAGATACTTAAATATTCCGCTACATTTGCTAAGTAGCCTTCGGCTGCTTATCACGACTCTGATCAGGGACCAACAACCTTCATATATGTGTCGCATCAATAATGTTCGCTATCTGATATAAAAATGAACATCTCGCCGATAGGGATGACCATATGGTGTGTAGGAGATCACAAATGATCATATGGTTCGATTGATAAATAGTATCACGACTGAGACAGTCCCTGGGTAAGCTGTTGGTTTAAATTGCGGCACATCAGTTCATAAGTGAGCTTATCCTAGCTACTTGAATGTGCCGATACATCTTTATGTATGATGGGATCAAAAATGGATGTGCTATTCTCAGTGACATATGACTGAGCAAGATCCCTAACATACTTCATATGATCTTAAACCTAATAGAAGGCTAAGGGGCACATACCGATTGACCACACTTTGATTTGCTATGATGGTGAGTCTTACATGTACTCTTATATATGCATTTTGGGTGTTGGCAATTTGTGTGTGGCCTGCTTAGTCTACACGTGTAGGTAATCATATCCGCTTCAGGATGACGACATTCACTGACGAACTCACAAAGTTCTTTATGCTAAGTCCTACAGGCTGAATTGCTAAATTCAAGCATAAGTGAAAAGGAGTGAATGTTCTACTCAGGAAATAATATATTAATTAATTAGGATAATTATCATATTTCAAATTAATTAATGAATGTTCAAACCTTAAATATGTGGATCATGTTAGTTTAATGCTTCTCGTTCCTAATTACGCAGTAATAAAGGGTTGAGTCAACATTATTTATGTGGTGAAGGTAAAATAATGTTTTATTAATTAATTATGTTCTGGGTTGAACAAGGAATAATTAATTATTAGGGAGGGCCCACTATATTATTTGCATTTGATCCCTGGTCTGGCCGAAAAATTGCTCAAAGCCCATTAGTATTAGGGTTTGCAAACCCTAATACTATATACCTCTTCTCTCTATCAGATCAACAAAGAATTCATTATTCAACACAGAATATTGATGGGAGAGAGAGAAAGGGGCGCCGATTATCAGAGGGAGAAAATGATCGATTTCTTCGGCCTTTTGATCCAACTCGATAACGTATCTTTGCCAAATTTCCGAGGAGCAAGGGAACAAATTAGAAGATCAGATCTATAGGAACACCAATCAACCCAATCAATCGCTGTCATTCAATCCGCAGGAGTTGAGGTATTCCAAAATTCATCTACTGTAATTAATTTTGTAAGAGCATGCTTAAGCTTGCCTGGTTTATTTAATCTTAATATATTTTGATATCTTAAGAACGATCCTTGGCAAAGTAAATTAAAGTGACAACTCTTGTTGTCTATTGTAGACTCGAATCCAACATGATCGAGAGATGAAATTTATCCTAGGTTTATAGTTATCTTTGAAGGACTGAAAGGTAAAAAATAGATAATAAGAAGAGATAATTAATATGATTAATTCTGTCTCAAAAGGAAGAATTAATTGTAGGAATTAAATATGTTGCTTGCATGAGATTAACTAGTATTGTGTTCTTGAGATTCAAAATGTATAAACAATCACATATTAGTAATCTCGGTCACAACTGCCAAACCAGGAATTGTGATAATTAGTCCGATTTCCACCTTAGCAGATTTGATAATTTATGCATGTATCTAGATTAAATGTTGCCCTAGAATCTGTGTCTTTAAAATTTCTTTTCAACACCCTCTAATTTCAGTCTTGTTATTTTTAAATTCTAAAAGAAAAAATTCAATTTTCTATTTTCTCAAACAATGAACTTTAAAACAATTATTAGTATATATAATAATTTTGACATTCAATTCCCGGTGGGTTCTACAACCTTCGGGTTATATAAATTTATTTACCACTGTGTACTATAATTAATATGTGTATTTCACAGTGATCATTGGTCCCGATATTAGAGTTGTTGCACAACGGAATTAATTTAAGAAGACTTGCACTATACAAACTGGTAGTTACTCACCAGTTTGTGTTTCTGAAACTTGTTATTTTAGGGAGTTTGAGATTAAGTTCAGTTCGTATATACTTCAGCACTTAGAGAGTATTGAGTTTTAAAATCCTTGCAAGTATGAAAATAAACCAATAAATGTGCAAAAGGATTTATAGAGGTTCGGACAAAAAAAGTTCTACGTCCTCTCTTCGGACTTTAAATCTAGAAATTACTAAGCTTCGGTTACAAAGGTTCTCGCAATATATCACTAGCTGGTAGATGTCAATGTCTACCAGTTCACTAGCTCACTCGTCTAGGCCTTCGGTCTCCTCTGCTTCTCAGACTTGGAGTGTGGACACACCACGCAACCTCCTTCTAGAACTTGGGGACTTTAAGTTCTTCCCAGAATCGTCGAACTTGTGGCTTAGAGCCCATGGTAATCACAAATTGCAGATCAACATAAGAACGCCAAGTGAATAACTCGAGCTTGGAAGCTGCAAGTCTTGTGTCCAGAGATGGCACACGGTTAGCTAAAGATAAACTCAATAGTTGAAATCTTTGAGATTTCGATTTCGCAGAGTTTTGATGCTTTCTCAGATTTTCGGTAATCTTCTCTTCTGGAGCACTTCTTCTATTTATAGGTGGAGTGTGATAGATTTGAAATTAGAGCCGTTGAAGGACAAATTCCTTTACAGAAAATCTGTACCTACTCCTTTTCTGACAAGGAATGTTGACTATGCAGCTTTGTGTCAGAACGACTCTGCTAGTCCGAGGAATCCCAACTGGTCGAAGAAGTCTTTAGACTTCAAGAAATCTCCATTCTTAAAATCTGGCTTTTAAGGAATCCCTTGATTTATGCTCTTTGTTTCTGTACGCGAGTTAGGCTTGCTTGAGAAATTGGGCTTGTAAACTGGAGATGTCCAAGATCGTGACCTCAAATAGTTTCTCCGAATGAAGTTCTAAATTGGTAGCCAGTTCCAGTTCCTCCAAACTAGTAGCCGGGTTCTTCTAACTCTTTGCGCATCCCAAAACGGTGGATTAGATTCTGACACTAATTTGTCTTGATTAGCTCCATTACAACTCGATAGACATCATAACAGGATATTACAAGTTTGAACCTACTAAAGCTAATCTATGGACACTCTAAACTGGTACCGACTTGAGAATCCAAAACAATTGACAATGAGGAGGAATACTTCCTAACATTTGTTCTTGTATTTTTCATTGGTGTTTTTGTGTCTATTTTTCGTAACTTTTTGTGTGCTGAAGTTCTTCTCTATATATAGGGAGACTGTTAGGAAATTTGATATTAGAGCTTCCTTATTAATTTAATTTTGGTATGTCAAAGGATCTAGGTCTAACCAGTCTAAGTCTCTAAATTAGCTTCAATATCGTTTTTTAATGTAAATCCTGTAAGATCTTTTTAATCGAGTTGTAATTAAAGTTGGTCGAAGAACTGACTGGTGAATCAGTCTGGGATGCACAAAAGACTCAAGCAGACTGATGCTCACTATGAAACTAATCAGTCTGGGTCTCATAGGAACTAACGAGTTTGGGACTACAACAAATGGAACTGATAAGTCTGGAGCTTACCAGCCTCAAATATCAAACTTGTCAGTTTGGGGATCAATGTCGAACTGAATGATGACTTGAGCCAGCATGGACTTGCCAGCCTGACACCTACAACATGGAATCTTAGTTACAGTCCCCACACATACAAACAAAGAGAATCGTCTAAGGTATGATGCTGACAAGATAAGACTTAAAGGATTGGAGATTCTTTTAAGTTTGCAAACTAAGATTTTAGTCTAAGATTCCTCAGGCTGATCAGTCTGGATTCCTCGGACTGATCAGACTGTCGTTCTGACATAAAGGTGAACAATTATTTTCAGTCAAAAAAAAGCAGGAGAAGGTGCAAGATTTCTAGAAAAGCACCTACCTCTGATTTTTACCCCATTGCTGAGTTTATGAATTATGCATGTTGATAGATTAATTATCTGCCCTGGAATCTGTATCTTTATTTACTGTTTTTAAAACCCCTTTTAATTTCTCTTTTTCCATCTTTACTTTTCGAAAATCAAAACCCTATTTTCAAGTACTGAAACAAAAGGATTTAAAAACTATGTCTAGTACATAGGATAAGTTTGACATACATTCCTTGTGGGTTCGACATTCCAGGTTATAAATTTATTTGCCACTATTTTTACTACAATTTAACCTGTAGTTTTACGGTGATCAGATCTTCAGAGATTCAATACAATCAAATACTATATTATTGAGCTTGCGGAGACTGCCAAATTTTTAACACAAACTTTCGAGGCTATCAAAGCTTTTCGTGTGTCACCGTTGTGAACACGAGACTCAGAACTTCGAGTTCTTGAGTTACTCTTGGTGTTATTTCTCTCCAAGAAAGAACACAACAGTCAAGTACGCTATGTACTTTGACTCTGACGGGCATTCTAGTTGCTAAGCTAACAATTCCGTGGAGAACTTTAAAGACCCCATTCCGGCAACGAGGAGGCTGCATGGTGTGCCCACACTCCGAGGCGCTTTGAAGTGAAGAAGGACGACAAGGCAACAAGCGATAGATTGTGGGATCACCTTGTATTTTCTATTACGTAGTGAATTTCCTGACTTGTTTCTGAAGAGTGGACGTAGGACCTTTAGGTGTCCGAACCATTATAAATCATTTTGTCCATGTATTGCTTTCTGTTATAGTTTACGTTCTTTAAAACTCAACACTCTAGTGTTGAAGTATTAACTGAAACTAACTTAACATCTATTCAGACTTAAGATACAAATGAGCTTTAGAAAACCAAACTGAGACTGACACTTAGTTTGGATAAGTGTAAGTCTATTCTTGAAATATTCCGCTATGCAACTTAAAACTCTAAAATTCGGGACCAACAGAGACGGATGATTCTTGTTCACGTTTGAAAAGTAGCTATTTTGTAGTTATTGGTCGTATTGCCCTTTCCTGAAAATTACAGTGTCTTTTGTAGTGTGGCAGACTTTTATGAGAACGTCTTTATTTTATGTGTGTGCGAGAAATCCCGACTGGATCTCCTTTCTGTCTTACAAAGGAAGAATTCCTTCATTCCTATGACACGGGCAAATGTAAAGCTCGACAATTGGAAGGGCTCAACTTTTGTGGGGTATACACTTTATGAACTCATCAAAACATAATTTTCCTAACACGAACTTTCTAATTTAGATTGTATTTATAATATTCTCTATTTATTTAAAGACAATTCATTTTATTCTAAGAATAGGATAATATTTGTATTAAATCCAAAATTTTTTAGAAGTACTAATATAGTTAATAAAGTATTTATCATACTTATTGATTCTAAAATTTAAAAAATATTAATTTATATCATTAATACTTTAGTATTTCGTACTGATTTAGTGATTTTAGCTAACAACTTGCTCATAAATCGAATATTATAATGTTCAAGTTCGATTTATTTAATAAATGAATTTACTAATTAAGCTCGAATAAGCTTTTAATGAGTCAAGGTTATGATTAGTTTGGTTCATAAGCATCCTGAATTCTGGATACTAATGGTATTAAGTATTATCATATGACAACACTCATTCATATCTTTCACATATACTCATATAATTAATATTAATTATTATTATATTTAATTTAAAATAATATTACGATTTCATACTTTAAATCATCATCCAAATCAAATTATTATTTAGTTTTAGATATTTCAAATTGAGCAATCAAATGACTTAATTAATTTAGTTTATTAGTTTCCATGAATCCCTCACAGCCCTAATGTATGCAATTTGCAACAGTAATGAGTAGTTTACAGAATACAGATCTGGGCCACATCGGATTTTCCTCTCCGGCCCATTTATCGGATTTTTACTTTTATCTTTTTTAATTTTCTTCATGTTATTATGCACTTGTAATGCTAGCCCATAAGCCAAGTTGATCAAATATGATATGGTTGGTTTTGCGATCTTTGAGTGCAGTGATTATTTGGTTTTTGTATAATTAGATTAAATAGTTGCACGAATTTTATATGCAATATTTTATTTAATTATTAAAATATAATATTAAAGTTATATATATATATATATATAAAATTAACTATAAATTACTACATGGCACAATATCATGCGTCCAATATTGAAGATTAGGGCTGTGCATTCGGTCGGTTCGGTTGAGAACCGACCAAAATTTTGAAAATCGAAAGGACCGAACCAAATTAGGGAACCGACCGAAAACCGAACCGAACACCCGATCAACCGAACCAACAACCGATCCGAATAATTCGGTTTGATTTTGGTCGGTTCGGTTCCAACCGAACTGGAGCAATATATTTTTAAAGAGCAGCAGCAACTAGCAAGGGAGAGGGGCAGGGCGTGCGTGATGACTGAAGACCGCTGCCTGCGTGCGTGCTAGCCGTGCCTGCATGAGGATGAGTCGGCTGCGTGCTGCTTGGCCTTGAGTGCGGGAGAGGGAGATGGGCAGGGCGAGCGAGAGGGGGAGGACGAGGTCTGAGCGAGAGGGGGAGCGAGAGGGAGAGGACGAGGCAGCGCCGGTGAGAGCGGCTGGAGAGGGCGAAGCGGCGCTGGTGAGAGCGGCGCCGGTGATTGGGTGGCGGTGTGGCTTGCGGGGGAAACGGGATCGGCGAGAGCTGTGTGAATCGATTAGGGTTTGAATGGGAATGGGAATGGGAATTGGGTAGGAATATAATATTGAATTATGGAAGATTATTATTATTATTACTATTATTATTATTTATATTAGTTCGGTCGGTTCGGTTCGGTTCTCGGTTCAGAAAGCCAGAACCGAAAACCGAACCAAATTTGATCGGTTTTCATTTTCTAGAACCGAGAACCGAACCAAATTATGCAAAACCGAACCGAACCGACCAAATTTGAGCGGTTCGGTCGGTTTTTTCGGTCCGGTTCGGTTCTTGCTCACCCCTATTGAAGATTAATGGTTGGATATATGGTCACTGTTCACTCACAACATATAGTTCGAATTTGAACGCAACTCTCTCTCTCTCTCTATATATATATATATATTTTTTTTTTTTTTTTGAATAAAAATATATTTATTAAACTCACACACCCAGATGTCACCAGAGAAGCTCGAACCTGTGACCTCTTGATCCAAGCAAGGTGCTTTCACCACTAAAATCAAAACAAGTAGATAAAATACGAAATTTATAAATATAAACCCTCGCTATACGTGAGTTAAATTAATGATACCTTATTTTATTATATTAAGATATAAATAATAAATATATATATCTTCACATTTCTTACGATTCATTTTAAATATATTTAACTTATATTCATAACATTATCTTGTATATTATGAGTCAAATTATGTATATAAATTTAATAAAATAAAACTTATCAATTACAAAATTTATGATATTTGATTTAAATATTATCACATAAAACATATTGTATTTGTATTATTTTATTAATAATAAATATAATAAATTAGAAGTATAATATTTAAGTGACTAATATAATTTTATTATATATATATATATATATATATATATATATATATATATATATATAT
>JAPKLW010001504.1:0-33277 GCA_026898455.1 Plectranthus barbatus | reverse complement strand
ATATATTTTATTTGTCTATATTTATTAAAAAAAATAAAGAATATATATATATATATATATATATATATATATATATATATATATATATATATAAAATATTAAGTAATTGTTTATGACAAGTGGGACCCATGAATAATATAAATTAAAAATTTGATGAATAAAAAATGATAGTGGATATTTATGATATATAAAGTAATAGTATTTATTGATGTAGCGCACACGTGGCGGGATCCCAATATTTTTAAGATCCCACCTACTGTGGGTGCCCTTATGCAATAAATGAAGTCCCACATTGATTAATTACATTAATTAATCTATGTATATAAACATTAATCGTTGAGGTGTGTAATAACAAGGTGTGCAGTGTACGTGGCACACGGTGGCGTCCTCGCGCGCCGCCGATCGCCCTGCCCCGCCTACGGCCTGAGTGAGGCCGCTGACCGAGCGCTCGTGCCCTGATCCTCGAGCCCAACCCCGGTTCTTGGTTCTTAACAATTGGTCTTTGGGTGGTCTTTAGGCCCTTGGATCTTGGCTTGGCCCGCTCATGCCTTATCTTTTTGGGCAATCGAAATGAGCGCGCGGGCTTGCCATGTGGGTTCTCGACGTGGCTAGACCTGTCGACGTGGTGCACACAAAGCATGTGATGTAGCTGACGAGTCAACGCACGTGTTGAAAATGCATATCAAACGGTTTCAAATAGGTTCTACACGTGGTCAAAACACACCGCGCGCGTCTGTTACGCCGTGTCTCTCGCCTGTAACGGCTCGAGCCATGATGGTTGCGATCGTAACAGATAGACTCTCCTCGGTGGAACATGCCTATAAATAGGCATACATATGAGCATGGACCGTCGTCCCCTAGACAAGCGACACATAGCCAGATACTGCATCTTTATCCTCATATTGCTGCAACTTTTTCCTAGCTTGCAAGCTACTCAGTTTTCGCCTCTGTTTAGTTCGGTGGAGCTTTTGCGATTGGTGCTGCCTCGTAAAATACGAAGTCATTTTACCTTTGGGAACGATCGCCGGTTAACGAGCACTACATTGGTGAATTTATCTTGCGGGAAGAGGGATTCCTTCACTCGACTATTCTTTAATTTTATTTTGTTTATTTATTTCCAAACTATCAGTACTTGCAGTTCTTTGTGTAAAAATTTGCATCACTAGATATACTTTGTTGTAGTATTCTCAGTCTTGTACAACAATTATCCAACAATCTATGTAGAATCGTTACAATATTTGAATTATTAGGAATGATCCATCTTGAATACCTTATTGTTTAAAATGTAATTATAGATCTTTCTCTTTTAATGGTTACATGCATGAGTAAAAATTAAAATTATAGAAGGAATAGATTTTTACATATGAAATATTTTGTATAGGATTGATTGATCGTGAACTTTAGTGCTTTGGTCTTCAAATTCCGATATCATTATTAGGGTTTCAGTTCCATAATTTTCTTTTTAGTTTTAAGACTCTAGATTTTTAATTTTTGTAAACTCAAGGTTTTGGTAATTGACATAGTCTTTGAATCAAGAAAATGGAGGAAACTATGAATAATCATGAAATTCATAACTTTTACCCCGACCCAAGTAGTTTAAGCTTCTTGTCACTGACGATATTAAGTATAAGAACTCCTTCTTCAAAGTATAAATCTTTGATAAGATTCTAAACCTCAACTCATTTTCTTTCCACCATGAGATCACATCAAAGTCTGTGTTTCCATTATGTATAAGAACTCCTTCAAAGTATAAATCTAGCTCAGAACGCATATGGACAACACTATCAACATTTTGAATGAAACTATCAAAGTGTCTTCTTGACTTTCTTCCACAAATAGTTGAAACACCACTAGAACTTGAAGTTTCTGCCTTAGCATCACATGTTTTACCAACATTGCTAGCTCTTTGATTCTCAACATACTCATTGTAGAGATTCCGCATTGACTCACGAACTATTGATACGAGCACAACTCCATCAGCTTCAGAGAAAACATTACCAGCACACCACTCAATCAATTTCATCTTATTTCTAGGATCTAAAACGACCGCAATACATATCAACAAATTGCAATATACCCAGTATTTATCGAACTTCACTCTCATTTTGCTAATCATATCAACTAAGCATGCTTCACAATCCTCTCTATCCTTCATCAATAGTTTCTTAATGTGAATAAGCTCTGGCAAAAAGAGATTGCTAGTTGGATATTCAGAACCTAAATCAAATACAAGTATATGATGTTATTAATAAAAAATAGTAAAAACAATTAACACTTATAAAATTATTAATCTTCGATACCTGAAATCAATTTGGTCACATCGTGAGATTCTTGAAGAAAATAGCATAATACTTGAACATTCTTCCACACAGTCTCATTAGGCAATGAATCATATGAGCTATCTCTAAGTTTATACTTCGGAAGTACATCTTTAAACTCCAAAGCAGATGATAACATAAAGAACGTTGCATTCCATCTTGTGCAAACATCCAAAACAAGTTTCTTCGATGATAATTTCATTTGCTTTGCAATTTCACTGAACATATTGATGCATGCCTCAGATGCTATAATATGTTTCACGCTTTCACGCACCTTGGAAATAGAAACCTCAATAGCAGACAACCCAAATTGCACCAAAATATTTAAGATATGGGCACAACATCTAACATGAAAAAACTGACCACCAATAGGTAAACTACGGCTGTATGAAAGGTTCTCTTTCAACAATCTAACACCCATGTCATTTTTACTTGCATTATCAACTGTAACTGTCCAAACCTTTTGCTCAATCCCCCATTCAGTCAAATATTTTTGTAACACATCACATATCATATGTCCAGTGCGTGGTGGTGGAACATCTCAGAAGTTTAATGTGCGTTTCTGTAACTTCCAATTTGAATCTATAAAGTGACATGTCACTACTATATATGAGATCTTCTGATCCGACTTCCAAAGATTTGTAGTGACACTCACTTTACTAACAATCCTCAATTCCTCAATCAATTTTTTCTTTTCCATATTAAAAGACTCCATACAATCCTTCCTACATGTAGCACGACTTATACTTTGATAGAGGGGATCGACAGACTTCATCAGCAAATTAAACAACTCATATTCCACAAACCTAAATGGCAACTCATTCACAATAACCATATGAGAAAGAACTTCTCTTATCTTAGCCTGACTGAACACAAAGTTTTGAATTGAAGCAATAGTTTATGTGCAAGCAATAGTCTTTGTCACACTCAACAAATTATGACCCTTAAAGTTGGCTGGCTTATGAGTACAACTTTTAGCATGTCTTCCTAGATCTGTTGTAGAACCCGTGTTATTTATCTTAAGTTTTTTTTGCAATGAATGCACTCAGCACTAAGGGTTCCATCTGGAAGAGTTACCTCTTTAAAATCCTCCCATACTTTGGACGCGCGTTTCCTCTTCTTTGGGGCAAAGGAAGGGTCCTCATTATCATCATCTTTTGCATTGTCTTTAGCCTCAACCTCCTTATCAACAAATGGTTGATCACTGTGTAATATTGTTGGACTTGTGGTAGAATCTTGAGCTGATATAGTATTAGGAATTGACATAATCTACAAATGAAAAGCCATAAGAGAAAATATTCAGAAAATTAGAAAAACTACTATGAAATTGCAATCAACTATTAATGACTCTTACTCTTAGTTCTTACCACGTTGGTGAGTAGCAGCACAACAAAAGAGAGGAGATGAGCGCCGGTTACAGCAGCAGCACATCGAGAGTTGAAGCGGCGCGGTCACAAGATTGGAGGGCAACGTCATAACGAGAGAGAGGAGATGAGCGCCAGTTACAGCAGCACGGGCGGCATTTGTTGTCGACAGCACCAGTTGGAGTGGAGCTTAGCACGTCGTCGTCGCGTGGGTTAGGGTTTGTCGGGGATGGAGATTGCGGGAATGGGAAATTTTGGAATTGGGGCTGCACAGGGAGGGGATTTGGGGATAAGGGTTTATTTTAGGATTTTTAGATTATAATAAACTCATCATATATTATAAGTGGTGAGTTTTAAGTTGATTTTAAATTTTAATTTGTAATTATAAATTAAGATTTTCAATAGTTTATATAAAGTATAATTAATAGTTATAAATTTAAGAATTTGTTTTAAACATATATTAATATTTGTATGTTAAGTAACTATAACTAAGGAATATGTTATAATTATATGATTGAATCTTACTTTTTCATTATCTATACATTTTAACAAAAGTATTATAATTTAATAGTATATATATATATATATATATATATATATCATGTACTATACATTAATATTTGTATTTTGAGTAATTATAATTTAGGAGTTTGTTTTAACTATATTTTTAGTCTTACTTTATGATTTAATAAGTTATATACATATATTATTCATATATATTTGAATATTGAGTAACTAATTTTGGAGTTTAATTTAATTATATATTTTTATCTTACTTTTCCATTAATTAAACATTTTAGCAAAAGTATTATGATTTAATGATTTTAATAGATTATATACTTTGCATTAATATTTGTATTTTGAGTATTTATAACTTAGGAGTTTGTTTTAACTATATATTTATTCTTACTTTATGATTTAATAAGTTATATACATATATTATTCATATGTATTTGAATATTGAGTAACTAACTTTGGAGTTTAATTTAATTATATATTTTTATCTTACTTTTCCATTATTTATACATTTTAGCAAAAGTACTATGATTTAATGATTTAATAGATCATATACTTTGCATTAATATTTGTATTTTGAATATTTATAACTTAGGAGTTTGTTTTAATTATATATTTTTATCTTAACTTTCCACTATGTGTTCATTTTTTCAAATATATTAAATTTAAAAGTATGTACAAACATTATTATTTCAATAATAATATATTGTTTGTTTAAATTTCTCTTAGATTTACAAATAACATAAATTTCTCATAAAATGGATTTTTTCAATTTTTAAATGAAATTAACTAATTTGATTAAGTGAAACTTTAAAATCACATATATTGTAACACCCCAAGCTTAATTAAGCTTTTGTGATGTTCAAATGATTTTAATAAGAGAATGTCCTCAATTTGAGAGTATTTGAAATTTATTTAATTGCGATTTATCATATCAACTAGATTGGAATTTTGTATATTTTGGAGGAACTATCATGGATTACATGGATTTTATATGGAATGAATATTAAGTTGAGGATGAATAAATATGAGTTGAGAATTATAAGAATGTATATATAAATCTATATGGATATATATGCATACTATATATATATAATATGAGATGGGAATTGTTATTATAGCATATACATGTATACATATATTATACATATACCTATATGTATAAGAAGGGCCATATTTGGAACAAATATATATGAGGGATATACCTCATTTTTCACTACCTTGCCTTCAAGCTAGAGAGAGAAAGAACCACTCCCAAACCCCACCCCAACTCGTCAGCATACTTCCCGACAAATTTCTGGCCAGCTCCGGCCACCCCCGACCAAGCCGCCGCCACCATCGTGTAGCTTGTCTTCCCAGCTTTCTAAAGAGCTAAGGTGGGCGCCGTGGAGTGGAGAAACGGGAGAGAAACCGAAGAGAGAAGATGAGGTGTTGCTCAAAGTTGAATTTCGGGTGTTGTAATTAAATCTCATGTTTTGGCATCTGAAATCGAGTTTGGATGATTCAGGAGTGTTCCGCACGTTGTGAGGATCATTCGGGTAGCCTGAGAATGGGAATTAGTCGCCAGAATCGAGCTCGCCGCCGTCAACTTAAGTTTTCCGGTGAGCCTCCATTCAACCTCCATTTATCATGTTTGATTCAAGATTTAAGGCGCTATTCGTATTCTGGGGAGTCTTAGGATCAAGAATATGTATTTGCATGTGGGTTTTGTCGGCCGGAATGGCCGAAATCGGGAGTTGCAGGTTTGCCGTGCGAACTGTCGGAGAAGACGACTCATTCGGCCGAGATGAGCCTGTCGACCGAGGCAAGCATTTTCTTTCGGCTCGACCAAAATAGTTGTACCTCGGTCGAGGCGGTTGGGCCGACCGAGATGGGAGTAGCTCGGTCGAGGCCAAAAGCCTGGCCGGGATGGGCGTGACCCGGTCGAGATGATCAGCTTGGTCGAGATAATCATGTCTCGATCGAGACATACATTTTGACCGAAATGTTCTCGTCTCGGTCGAAACAGAGAGCATGTAATTCAATTTTGTATTTTCGTTTCATTTTCGAATTATTCCAGCCTTGTTCGATTCCTGAGATTATGATATTACCTTAGAAGCATAATAAGTTATATGAGCTTGTTTTGTCCTAGATCATCCGTCCTAACTCGTGATCTTATTAATTGTAGGGGATTGAAAGCAAGGATCAGTTGAGCTCATACTAGCGGAAATACATCTATACGTTAAGCCAAACACGAGGTGGGAAACTATTTCAATATAAAAATTAGATGCGTGTTTTCCTTTCTAAAAGGTGTTAAACTGTTTTGTTTTAAATTGAGATTGCTATGCATGTTTTGTGTTATTGTATCTGTCCTCTGTCGATTTCCATCGACAGAGAGTATAACTAATGAATTTAGAATCAGGTTTTCATAATTGCGCTAGAACTCATTTAGTGAACAGGGTAGAAGCCCCTTTAATAATGAATTGGGTGAACTGTCCCCATGTTTTTGTTGGAATGAGGCGGAGAGTCCTCTTGTGTTTGGATCCATTGAATAATATTTAAACGAGGGTCTCAAAATGAATTTCTGAGACTATTGCACTTAGATGACAGTGGGTTGAGTGTGTTTGCATTCCTAACTGATTATCGTAACTTGGAAGCTGGCCAACTTCCAGTTACAACACCGAAACAGATATGATAACATGTAAATAGCACGCGTGCAAAATAAAATATTTTAGATAGCACGGTTCCTTTCAACAAAACCCCGTGTCTATTTGTGTGAGTTGCATAGCATATCTCCTATATAATGTATGTTTTTGGGCATGTTTCTCATTGGGTACATTAGTACTCAGCCCCTCGTATTGTTTCTAAAATACGCAGGTTGAGCGGCAAGGATGGGCGAGCAGGGGTTGTAAACAGGCGATATGAAGTATTTTGAAATCCTAGATCCTGAGATATGCATCTTCATATGCATATCTCCGTCACGTTACACACACGCTGCTACACTCTCTAATTTTTCCTTCCCACTTCTGAATGTCAAAATGTTTTGAATATATATTTTTTTAATTAGACTCGAAGCATGATTCTGATGAATTCAATTATCTTGCCATTATTAATTAAGGTCTTCCGCTTATTTAAATGAGAAATGTTTGACAAAACCTGAAACATCAATGTAATGCGACACCAAATTGGGAAGGTTAGTTGGGGGCGTTACGTATATCTAAGAAATTATATTTGAAATAATTATCACTCATATAAGTAATTTTCATTCCTAGTTTAATATTTATCTTAATTTATATAAATTAAGTTTTTTATATGGTATGGTTTGTTAAGTTTAATCATATTGTTGTTATTTATAGACATATAGATATAGTATTATCAAACAAATATGAAATATAATTATATAATAATAAAAAGTATAAAAATAGAAAAATATATAAATATTAAAATTTAATTAAAAACGAGCCTATTCACGAGCTTATTAACGAGCATACTAGCGATCTCTTAAACGAGCCTGTTAATCGAGCTTTGATATGTTCGGTTCGCCAGGCTCGCGAATATGTTCGAGATCGAGCTCGACTCGAGCTCGAACTCGAACATGCTCGCTAGTCTGGCGAACCGAACATATCAAAGCTCGAGTTTGGTTCATTAATTTTATCGAGCTCGGTTCGAAGCTCGAGCTCAGTTCGTTTATTAAACGATCAAATTTCGATCGAATTTTTCCGAGTCGATCTCCGAGTAGCTCTGCTCATTTACACCCCTTCTTGTCGGTGTATAAATTATCGTGAGTTCTAGTTTTAAATTAATTTTTTTTTTTGAAAAAATAATTTGCTACATGTGTTGTGCCGTTACTTTCATCATAAAACTTCAACGCTGTTCTCGAATGCATAAGAAAGAAATAGAACTTTGAGACGAAGAAAAGGAAGAAGGCAGAAACGTAGAGACTAAGGCCAAAAAATTGGGCCGATAAATAAAACTCATAAAATCAAATATTAGCTAGGCCTATTAGGTAAGCCCAATCAATAGTGATGATCTTAGTTATACAAGAATGGCTGTTCAATTTTTTTTGTTAATGTGGATCGATTGAATTTCTTACGTAATAAGAAACTTAGATAATTAATTAACAATATTTTTTCATCATCATGATAATGTATAAAAAATTAATCTTAATATTTAAAATAAAATATAAAGTTTTACTACTAAAACTGAAGAAAGTTTTGTTCCCTCTTGATCCTTATTCCTCTCACACCATTTTATTTATTAATAAATGACCAATAAATTATATTATCTCATAAAAATACCTTATTATCTTATTATTAGAATTGAAGTATTTTTAATTAGTAGCTGAAGCTCACCCATTCGAAATCTTAAATAATAAATATATTTAAAACATCCATTTTAATAATAAATATTTTATATTAATATTGATGAGAAATCTCTTATCGATCCTCTCTTTATTACGAGAAAGAACAAAGACGTAGAAAATAATATCTTCTTCAATGACAATTGACACGTGGTTACTTAGTTTATTAACATTAATAAACTAAATTTCAGTTAGAGGTTTAGGTAGAATTATGAGGATACATTATCAAGTATTTGGATAAGGGTCAAAATAAAGTATAGCCTTCCCCTATATAAATTAAGGAGTATTATTAATGTAGAACATAAAAAAGTAAAATTATTGATTTAGATTTAAAAAAACGAGTTTTTAATTCAAGATTTAAAAGATTCCAAACACCATCCATGTGTATTGTGAAAAATTATAAAATTCTTAATATAAGATCTCAATATATGGTCATGTATAAAAATTTTAGTGGTCCTGAATTAAAAATTATTTTTTAAATCCTAAATTAATAATTAAATTATATTTCAAGTGATCAAAAGATTATACTCCATAAATCAATTATAAACTGCTTTCAAAAAATTGAGCTAGATTAAATAATTATCCTACAAAATAATAATAATAATAATATTAATAATAACTAAGACTACAAATAAATATTAATAAATGATCGGATTGTACGGATGTGTATATTAAATAAATATAAAAAATTTGTGTAAGACAATGTTGTTTTAGACAGTAAAATATATAATTTTATAAAAAATGAATTTCAATATAATAAATAATATATTGTTAAATAAATCATTTACTATATTAAAATATATTATTTATATATAAAATAAATCATTTAATTTTCATACATTATGAATAAAACCTCGTCTAAACAAACTACTTTCAATGAATATGCAACACTATAATTGCCCACTTTTTTAATTTTTACAAAAGCTTTAAAAGCTCGTATATTATATTTATAACATATTATATTATTATTAACAACCGTTTCTGAAATATCCACTTAAAAATGGTGTAAATCATAATACAATTAATATGGCAACTGTGCAATGCGTGGTATTATTTAGTTATTTAAATTTCGTGATAATTTATCTGTTTTTATTTATATAGGAATTAATAATTAAAGAAAAAAATATTAAATAATTCATAATTATTTGTTCAAATGTATTTATATATTTATATTTTCTCAAACTATTCAACCATAACCTGCATTTTAACTTGTGTTAATCAAATCAACTTACGGACTCTCAACTAAATTGGCTTTCCTAATTAAAGGGTTGATTTCCTCAAATAAATCTAGGCAGTCTCATAAGTAGTTGAGGGATCAACTCGAAATTTTTGGAATTCTTGTATATAGAATTACGATAAGCTATGATAGAGTTGAGAGATAGAAATTGCTGAGAGTTTGAGTGCCTAAATGTTGAGAGTGGCAAGAATTCTTTCTCCACTTTTTGATGTGGTATTTATTAGGTTTTTTTAATTAGATCTATTGAGAAATGAGTGAAGTGACCCATATTTTTGTAGGTTCTTATTACTGTACTCCTTTTTAACTAGTGGATATTACCTATTTGTTCGCTTTTCGAACTTAGTATCATGTACGAGGAAGAATAACATTAAATATTCTTTGAGCACATCAGTTCTTGCTCTTTTGTTTGGTCTCAGTTATCCTCCTAATAAGTGGAAGCACTCCTTATTATGTTAGCTGACTTTTAGAAATATTAGTTGATGGATTTGAGTGTTAGCCAACAAAGTGTGCTTAGTTCTCTCAGCTTGTCATTTCCTCCTGACTGACAGGACTTCTTCACAGCTGGTTAGGGTGAACTCGGACCTAGTCGAGCCGATTAGTGTTTTGCTCAAATTTTGTTCGTTTATTATTGAGTCTAAGTTCGAGTTTGTTTATTGAATAATTTGGATTTTACGAACTTAAATGAGCGTAAACGAACTTCCTAAATTTAGATTATAGTTAAAATATCCAGGACTCTTTAAAAGAAAAATTATTTATTCATAAATAATATCATATTCGTACTCAAATTCAATTTTTCCTTACAACACAAAGATAGTGCTTATTACTTTTAGATTATGAAACATTAACTTTATAAAGTTAATAACTTTATATTTCATACTAATTTTAGTTAACAAGTTTGCTCGTGAGTTAATGAGTCGAATAGTATAATGCTCATGTTTGATTAATTTAATAAATGAGCTTCACTAAGCTAGCTCAAATGAACTTTTATCAAATCGAAACTCAATTAGTTCACGAATAATTTTGTTCATTTATAACCATAGCAGTTGGTCAGCTATCTCTTCTGACCGTCCGTTGTGGTTCTTTTTTTCGTAACTATAAATTGCAAATGACTAGTTATAATTATTGGTTGAACTTGATCATTTGTCTTCAATTTCAAATTTTCAATTATCAGCTCTCTGTGAATCTAAATTATTATAACTCTTAAACCTATACAAAATTTAAAATTTTAGCGAACTCAATTCTAAACTAATAATAATGACTTCTCACAAATTATCAAAATATACATAATTCCTATCATAAATTGTGGGACAATCATTAAGCACCAACATCTACAACTCTATCTCTAGTTTCGAGGGCTTGCAAATAGTTTAAGAGTATTATTTATACGTAATAAATTAAGATATTTAAGTGAGTACAAATTTGAATTAATGCATTATTTATAAAGAAAAATAAAACATCTATTAGTCTATATTGAGATTTTTGGTGGAGGAAAAAGTGAACACGTGTGGCTATAAATTTGATATATATTATTGAAAGGAAATAAATTAGCAAATGATGTCACAAGTTGGCCCACATTGATATGGTAATATTGTTGACAAATCACAACTATTACATCAAATTTCTCTTGATTTAGATGTAAAAACGACATCCTCAACTTTAGATCTTTATTATGACTTGTCCCACCATTTTATTTTTCTCCTTTTTATGATAATAGTATTAGTGTTTATGAGTATAATATAATAGGGAGTTTTATTATATTTTTAGCGATTTCAATTTGCCAGTCATATTGTATAACAAGAAATTTTTCTTTAATTTTGATCCTTCAATTTTTAAGTAAGTCTCGCGGATCCGCAAGTAAATTGACTTATATGAATATAAACGTTGATCTTTCTCTCACTCTTTGAATTAATCATTAAAGATATAAAAGTTTGTTCTTGTAAGAAAAAAAATTAAAATAATTCAGTATTAAGATCCAATACTTCTTAAAAAAACCAAATTATAAGTGTTGAAGTTGGGCCCAAGGCCCAAATCAAACGAGCCCGATTCATTCCCACGAAATGGATTGAGACGAATACAACCCAACATCCCGAAGTCCAATCAGGCGTGGCCCAAAGATCAAGTCAGAATCCGCTCCAACAAGCAGAGCCCACGCCGGGGTCAGGTCGAGACGCAATCCCGGGTCGAACTCGATGATGTACCCGAACAAAAGAATAAAGACGTAGCCGTTAGAGAGGATTCGCGGCACTTGCAACCGACGTTTAATGCATTGCACTTCGGTGTCGGTTTGTGTACTTTTACATTTAATACACATTTATTCGATATTTGTTACTTTTTCTAACCCGATTCTAAGAGCCCCAATTCATTTAATGTTGGGAAAATATTCCTGAATTACCCTTAGGAGTACAATGTAAAAGGTTTTGTTGGATCAAACCTTAGTAGATGGTCGATCATTGCTGAACCTTAGCATAGCTTAGCAACTTATGTAATGTCCTGTATAGGGTAAACATCGAGTTGTAATAGAATAGGTTGCTTGGAAGAATCTCAGCACACATCAGAAAAGCAAAAAAAGAAGAAGAAAACTAGTGATAGCAGAATGCCGAGGAGTCAGCATCTGATAACACGTCACACACTGCTAAAGGTGTTAGCAATCCGAAGCCAGAGAAGCAGAAGAGCATTTGTTGCGCATCAAGTCCAGTAGTATGCTGAAAGATATCCAGCATCCCGTTCCAGTAAAGGCACAGCAAAGCAAATCTCAACAACTGCTACACCGCTATTCTGACCAACACGCGAAGATTAGACCTGTCAGAAGTAGGACAGAAAAGCCTGTACGGAGACAGAAAAGTTGGTAAAAAGCTACTTGCATTTAAGTAGAAAGATCCGTTGTGTCTAAACGGATCTGCCGACTCAAACTTCGAGAAAACAACTATAAAAGGCAAGTCAAAGGAAGATGCAGGAGCTGCTCACTCTCTAACGAAAACACACGTACGAAAGTTTCCAAAAAGAGACAAAAAGCCCTAAGAGCAGTTCAGTTGAAAGGCATAATACAGAGATATCGAAAAGCCTTCAACTTCTTGAGTGTCCCACCACACATCTGACACTCATCTGAGAGATTCTTGAAGTGATTCAAGAATCTTCAATCATTGGGATCACTTTCGTTATAGAAAGTATCCAGCAGTCAATTTCTCGAAAGGGAATTGATTAGAACGGGCACTGAAGCCGAGAACAAAGGATAGTTCGGAAGGAACTTTAAACTCTTCCACAGGTGGTAAAAGCGAGTTTTACGAAGGTGCACCCTTGACTCAGCCGGAGCCACACCTAAAAGGTTCGGAGTATCGAAAGATAGCCGTGGAGCAGACAGACCAAACGTCGGTTGCTTGCTTTACAGGAAAGGCAACTCTTTGTACACCGTATACTTTCTTAGTGAAATTCTTAGCGTTTCGGCTAAGGAGTGGACGTAGATAATTTGATCGAACCACTATAAACCTTGTGTTCTCTTGTTGATTACTGTTCTATTACTTTTGAGCTACGACGATTTAACCTAGCAACGGAGTTGCTAGAGTATAACTGCAAAAAGTAACTTAAGCAAACTTGAACCAAAAACCCTAAGTTAAGAATAACCTACTTACAAGTAAACGCTAATTTTTATTCCGCTGCATTTCGTGTGTATATCTTTTTGTTACCACGATGACTCTGATCTCAGGGACCAACAAGTGGTATCAGAGCAGGAGGTTGAAAAACCGACTGCTTCTGAGTCGCTTAGGACCTATATCCTAGTTTTTCCTTGCGTTTCTTGTATCTGTGTCTTACATAGCTCAGGTAAAAAGGCGAAAAGAATCAAAATGACGAATCACGCTCTTCCAAAGTACAACAAGGATGGATTTGAAACATGGAAAAAGAAGGCCATGACCCAGTTGCAGAGCATTCATCCGAAGATGAGGGACATTCTCACGATTGGTCCTATAGAGATCATGAAGGTTAACACTGCACCCCCTGGACCCGCTGGTGGTCAACCCAGACCTGAGATGGTGAAGAAACCCTACGAGGAATGGACTCTTGAAGACAAGAAGAGAGGCCAACTGGAGTTCATCGCCATGAAACTAATCATGGATTGTCTACCTCCTCTGATGTCTGACAAAGCTCTAGACTACAACACAACAAAAGAAATGTGGGAGTACGTCTGTGAAGTATCCCAGGAGACAGAACAAATGAAACGAAACAAGCTACAAGTAGCTGTAGACAAATACGAATCCTTCGCCATGGTTCCTGGTGAAACCATTCAGCAGATGGAAGAAAGATTCAACACTATCATAGGAGAACTCAAAAATGTCGGCAAGACATATGACAAAGGAGAAATGAACAACAAGATAATATCCAAACTCTATCCTAGAAGTGATTGGTTTGTCAAGATGACGAGCTTAAGTGAAAAGGATTTGAGTAACATGTCTACCGCTGAAGTATTCTCTCAATTAAAGGCACATGAATTCATCATTCAGCAGTCAAAGAAGAATGAAGCTGCTATAGCACATCCAAATGCAACAAGTGCTGGAACTTAAGAAGACGTAGCATACTTCGTAAAAAAGGACGCAAACAAATGAAAATCTCCTAGGAAACCATTTTATAATCAGGAGAGATCAACACCAACAACGCGAACAAAGGAGACTCCATCAACTTCTAACTCAAGCGGTGAAAATCAAAAGATAGACGATTTGGAGGAGCAGATGAAGAAGATACAAAAAATGATTTTGGAAGCAAAGGCCGAAAAGGATGCAAAAGCAACCTCTATACAGCATCCTACTGAGAAAAAGATAAGGACATGCTTTGAATGCAAATCTCCTGATCACTTGAAGCATGATTGTCCAAAAGTAAGTCCTGAAGAAAGAGAACGGTTGCGACAAAGATTCGAAAGGCAAACAATCCGAGCTGTGACCAAGGCTTTGCTGACGCGAACAGAAGTTCCAGATATTCCTGACAATGAAGAGGAATATTATCCCACTGATGAGGATGAGGAAGCCTTAATGGTCTTCATGGCAAGAATCGTTGAGGATGGTGAGCCATCCGCTAATGCTGAGCAACCTTCAGAATCAACCCTAGCAGTCGACAATCAAGAGGTAACATCTATAGCTAACACTTCATGCTCAGCACACACATTTGAATCGGAGGATTCCTTCTTGGATTCTGAGGAAGATTATCTTACCAAGCTATCCTTAGAACTTTCAAAGGTATACACCTTGAAAAATGCTATCGTAGAAGATAATTCTTCACTCAAACAAAAAGTCGCAAGCCTGATCGACGAAGTCGAAAACTAAGGTCCAATAGCGAAGAGTTATCGAGACTTAAAACTGAATTTTCTGAACTCTCTGAAAATTTCAAAAATCTTGAAAAAGAGAATCTGATTTTGAAAAACAAAGCCAATGAGAAGTGTGTCTGCGCGTATATGACTAGTCAGGATATATTGAATAACCTGATAAGCCAACAGAGACGTCACGGTGACCGATCTGGAATTGGGCACAGTTGTCATGACGAAGATGAAACTTCGAGGCCAAAGAGAAATATCACTTTTGTTTCTGCCGGAAAAATATTTGGTGATAGTAAAGAGAAGGATACAATAGTTGCTGAATCATCAAACGCTAAGCAGATCGCTCAGTAGAATATCAAGCAGTCTGCTGAACCCAAGCAGAGTGTCAAGCACTATGCTAGACCTCAGCAAAAGGTCAAGCAGAATGTAAGATTTCAGCAGAGCATCACAAGAGATGCTGAATCTCAGCAAAGCTTTCAATTTAGGTCTGCTAAGAAGAACTATTCAGCAAACTCAAGGACAAAGGCTAAGCATCATGTTTCAAATGCCAGGAAGCCAAATCCTGTTCTTTCTCCAGGAAGACACATTGAGCATCATTTAATGAAACCCCAATACTATCATTACACACCACATAGGAGAAACACCTATGTGAGACCCGAGTCCAGATACATGTATCATCAAAGGACGATGAAGGGAAAAGAGCACAACGCACAACCACGTACACATGCACGTTAAGAAGGTTAACAAAATGAATCTCAAGGAGAAAACCTTGAGGATTACCAAAATGTGGGTTCCAAAAGAAACAATGACCCAAGCTAATCCTTCAGGACCCGACTCAAAATGGGGACCTAAATCAACCTAATTGTTCTTGCAGGATCAGGATTCAAGTGCGAAGACATCAGGCATGTCAAATGAGTGGATCCTAGACAGTGCTTGTTCAGCGCACATGACGGGAGATGAAGATCTATTCTTAGATATTCAGAAATCTTATGGTCCATCTGTCGTGTTCGGAGATAATAGCAAGGGGAGAGTACTTGGCAGAGGATGCATAGAGCGCAATGGACTAAGGATTGTCAACGTGGCTCTTGTATCAAACCTCAAGCATAATTTACTCATCATAAGTCAACTATGCGAAAAAGGGTACACAGTATCTTTTATTCATTCAGGTTGTTCTATAGCTGACAATGCTACAGGAGAAGTAAAACTTCGAGGAATCCGGAAGGGAGGTCTTTATGTGGCCGATTGGCAAAGTGGTCAACAACATTCATGCTTTCTAGCACTAAGCAAAGAAGAAACCACATGGCTATGGCACAAAAGGTTAAATCATCTGAATTTTAAAACCATTAACCATATCGCCAGAAATGAGCTTGTTGCAGGTCTACCTGATGACATCATATTTCGGAAGGAAGGAATATGTAAAGCCTGTCAACAAGGAAAGCAGACCAAAACCTCATTTCACTCCAATCCAGAGAAAAATACCTCAAGCAGGATTCTTGAATTATTGCACATGGACCTATTTGGACCAGTCACTCCTCCCTCTGTAAGTAAAAGAATATATACTCTTGTGGTAATTGATGACTATTCTAGGTACACATGGGTTCGTTTGCTTAAAGCCAAAGATAAGGTTAAGATCATCCTACCCGAGCTAATTCTTAAGGAGCAAAATAGTAAGGAGGTTACTGTGAAGAGGATTCGATCTGGCAATGGAACCGAATTTTGCAATGGAATCCTCATGGATTTCTGCGCAAAAGTTGGTATAAATCATGAGAGGTCCACTGCTAGGACCCCGCAGCAGAATGGTCTAGCAGAAAGGAGGAATCGAACATTGAAAGAAGCAGTGCGATCTATGCTAGCCGATGCTGACTTACCTGCTAAATATTGGGGAGAAGCGGTCATGATAGCCTGTTATACGCAGAACAAAAGTTCCATTAACGGACGATTCAACAAGACTCCCTACGAAGTATACAACGGTCGTAAGTGATAGCTCGTTTTGCAACGCGCTATTCTGCAAGTGTACAGATCACTGCAGTGGGCAAGTAATAAATTATCGAATATCAAGGATTGCAGGATCGAAGTATAATCAAGCACTAAAACATGAACATCGTACTACTATCTAGACGAATCGGTAAAAGAGTTTGATTTATTTAGACTAGGTAGTTTGAAAAGTAATTAATTAAAAAGACAATTAAAAAGATCGAGTGAAGAAAATATGAGAAACTCGGATTCCAGGGTAATCAACTTTGAAGAACAATCAAACAATCATTTACATAATTCGATTCCAATTTAATTTCCAAAGATGTGAGTTAATCTCATAAATGTTATCAGGCGACCCTCTCGGACTCTCAACCATAACATGGAAATAAACGACCTAGTGACTCCTCTCGGATGCGCAAAAGGACTTTTACTCTTGATAAAAACCTTAGATTTCACAACCCTTTAATAATTCAAATTCCTCTCGGACAATTGACCTATCAAATTTAATTACTCTGCATCTTAATCAATAATCTAGACCTCTCGGTTCAAAAATTACCAATTTGAATTACAATCAATGGCCAATATCTTGTAATTATAGAAAACCCCAGCCGTAATTAAAACATCAATGGAACAGGAAAACTAAATCATATAAACGATTGAATGAATGTCAACAAGTCTCAAAACCCTAGAATCCAAAAAGGACTTAGCCAATCATGCTAAGTTCTAAGAAAACAGAGAAATAAAGAGTCATAAAAACCAAGAACATGAAAATAAAAAACCCGTGATCTTCAATTTTCAATTTCTGGAGTGCTCTTCAAGTTTTCTCTATTCCCCTGCGTTCTCCCAGCTTTTTCTATCTTGAAAATAATGTGAAGGAACCTTTTTTTAGGTTCAGGGAAGTCCTATTTATACTTGGGGATCTTCAAATCTTGAAAAGATATGATTTTGGGCTAAAACTCGTCAAAATTACCCGTTCGGCGACCCATAAAACGCGATCGGCGATCACCAAAATTGTGTGTGGGTCGCCGAAGTTGTGCCGCAGAGAATTCCATGAAATTACAAAATCGGCAACCCGGAGACGAAATCGGCGATCGCCGAAAATGAAATTGGGTCGCCGAATTTGTGCCGTATTCAAATGGCTGAAAATGCGAATTCGGCTACCCGGGTGTGAAAACGGCGATCGCCGAAGATGCAATTAAGTCGCCGAAATTGCTTCGAACAGGATTTCTATTTTTTCTTCGGTCTCTTCTCACTTCTTCACTTTCCCGATGCAAGTTAGCATCGATTGGCCCTATGATACTTAGTCAAATCTTGTAAACGGCTCAATTGTGCGTGAAATCTGCATAAACAACCACAAACCAACCCAAACGTAATAATCTTTTAAAGATCATAAGTAAAATATAAAATCCTCAAAAATGGTTTAGTTTGCAGTCAAAAGTGATCAGATTCACATCAGTAAAATGCACAAAATGAGTGTTTATCAGTAAGCCTAATTTAGATTATCTACGTGCTTTTGGTGCAACATGTTATATTCATAATAACGGAAAGTCGAAACTTAACACTTTTTCACCTAAGTCAGATGAGGGTGTACTTCTTGGATATGGTCACCCCACTCACAAAGGTTATAAAGTGTTAAATAAGACTACTGGAATTGTGGAAATAATATGCAATGTTATTTTTGATGAATCTACTTTAGTGCGCAGAGCTGTAAAAGAGACGAAGGAAATCAATCATGAGACTGATGATGTTAATGGTCAATCAATTCTGAATTTCTTCAAGAACTTACAGATTGACCCGACTAAGTCTATGAATGATTGTGATCCAATCCAGACGCGCTCAGCCGGTGATCATACCGCTGACCAGGCCAATGATGCCAATGATCATGCTGAGGCCAATCCTCAAAAGGATATCTTTAATCTGCTAGATGATTCAGATGAGGAGACTTCAAATTCTCCTACCGTTGCTGAAGGAGTAGATGCTGCTGAAGACCTTGGCACAAGAGGTGCTGAGTTACCAGCTGCTGAGATATTTGCTGAAGAAGAAGGTCCAGATCATGATGCTCCTATAGCAGAAGCTCCAGTTGCTGAAGGAATTTCTGCCACGGAAGAACAAGTCACCAACACTCCAGATGCTGATGATCAAGCGAATGATGTAGAGCATACTGTTAATCGAGACAGAGAAGGAAATGCTGAAGAACCAATCAGACCAGCATGGCTGCGTGCTCATTCTCTAGAAGATGTTCTTGGAGATATTAATGATCCTGTTCTCACAAGACAAGGGTCCGCAATGTTTTCTTGTTACCTATCAAGTGAGGAACCAACTAAAGTTGAGGATGCTTTACGCGATCCAGACTGGGTAAATGCTGTGCAAGAGGAGCTTGCTGAATTCTCTCGATATCATGTATGGGATCTGGTAGGTAGACCAGAACATCAGAATGTTATAGGCACCAAATGGGTATTCAAGAACAAGAAGAACGAATCAGGCGTGGTGGTAAGGAATAAAGCACGTCTTGTATCCAAAGGATACAAACAGTGTGAAGGTATTGACTATGATGAGACATTTGCTCCAGTAGCCAGATTGGAAGCAATAAGGTTATTCCTTGCTTATGCTGCACATCATGAATTCTCGGTCATGCAAATGGATGTCAAAAGTGCATTCCTCAATGGCGAGCTCAAAGAAGAAGTCTATGTTGAGCAACTCCCAGGATTTGAGAATGGAAACCAAGTCTATAAGCTGAGAAAAGCTTTGTATGGATTGAAGCAAGCACCACGGGCATGGTACGGAACTTTATCCAAGTTTCTGCTCGACAATGGTTTCAAAAAGGGAAGGATTGATCAAACACTCTTCCGTATTAGAGACAAAGGAAGCATCCTACTTGTGCAAATCTACGTTGATGATATCATTTTTGGCTCAAAGAATCAAGATCTCTGTGACAAATTTTCCAAGCTAATGATGTGCAACTTTCAGATGAGTATGATGGGAAAGATGTCCTACTTTCTTGGACTTCAAGTTCAACAATCAGATGAAGGAATTTTCATTCACCAAAGAAAATACACGCGGGATTTGATTGCTAAGTATTGTCCAGAGAAAACCAAGAGGTTAAGGATTCCCATCAGCAATGCGTGCATAGCAGATCTCGAGAAAGAAGGAGAAGCAGTGAATCCTACCTTATATCAAGGGATCATTGGATCTCTGCTATATCTTACAGCCAGCAGACCCGATATATCATATGCTGTGGGACTATGTGCTAGATATCAATCTCAACCGAACAAAATG
Source organism: Plectranthus barbatus (assembly GCA_026898455.1). NCBI lineage: Eukaryota > Viridiplantae > Streptophyta > Magnoliopsida > Lamiales > Lamiaceae > Plectranthus > Plectranthus barbatus. The sequence continues at coordinate 12,957 of JAPKLW010001504.1, read as the reverse complement.
CACCTAGATACAGCAAGGCGAATTATCAGATATTTGAAGTGCACAGAAGGCTTAGGAATTTGGTATCCAAGAGCCGACAGTCTAACTCTGAGTGGTTATTCTGATTCTGATTTTGGAGGATGCAAAATTGATAGGAAAAGCACCAGTTGTTGGGAAATCTGTCTAAGGTTTCCTCCCCCAGTAGCTTACTTGTTTAGATTATAGTTTTGGTGGATCAAATCCTAAGTCTTACCAGCGTCAGTTGTCTCTACATAGCTCTTGTCTTAAATGTAAAGTCTTGTTTAGGTCTTTTGAGTTGTAAGTCGCAGCTGATCAAGACTCATGCTGACACTGTTCACCAGCATGAGAAAAGCTTACCACTGGCTACTGTTCACCAGTTGGGAAAAGGTTCATCAGCAGGCGGCTGACAAGACTCGTGCTGATACTGTTCACCAGCATGAGAAGCGCTTATGACTGGCTACTGTTCACCAGTTGGGAAGGGTTTCATCAGCAGGCGGCTGACAAACCTTACCAGGAGAATGCGTGTTCCTACTTACACTATTCACCAGAGGTGATTTCACCAGTCATGGGAGATTCCGAAAAGAGTTAACATTCAGAGATTTGGTAGACTTAGATGATGCCAGGGCAAGTCACCAGCAGAGACTGCCAGCACAAGATCACCAGAATGATCTACCAGTCAGATGTTACCAGCAGAATTCCAGATTCTCTCTCCCCGCGTAGTAGAGACAAAAAGAAGATTCTCTGAGGAATCGACTGACAAAGGATGACTTTAAGGAAGGATAACTTAAAGTCTATCAGTCACAAGACGCCAGTCTTATTCCTCGGACTGACTAATAGAGCCGTTCTGACACAAAGAGATCTGTGTCAGATAAAGCGGTCAAAGGTATGGTTCCTTTCCGGAAAAACATACCTGCCGCCGTCAGAAGGACATCCGAGGTCTGACACCTTTCCGGATGCGTCCAAATGGCTAGAAAGTTTGAATCGGTTCCTGCGGCTATAAATACGTTGCAACCACCAACATTCAAACATTAGATTCCACGAGCCATTGATTCCACGATAAGACTTATCTGCTCAACCACCGAAAGAACTGAAATTATTGCAAAATCGCATAAAGTACTTTTGAGGCTTTTCATAAAGCTTTCCGTGTGTTGATTTATCAAACACGAGACTTCAAGCTTTAAGCTTGTAAGTTAAAGATCTCATTTGGTGTTCTTTCTCCTTCGAGAGAGTTCACAGCAGCTCCTGTGCTTACCAGCACTTGAGTTATTACGGGCATTCTGCCGTAGAGACTGTTACATTCTTGGGAGAACTAAAATCCCTAGCTAGCTGTGGAGGTTGAAGTGACGTGCTCGCACTCCATTAGCTGAGGAGAGTTGAAGAAGGATCCAGGACCGGGAGCGGTTGATCTAGTGAACTGGTGGACGAGGCATTCACCAGCTAGAGATAGATCGTAGGAGACCTGTACCTGATTACTCTTAGTGGAATTTCCAGTGCTTCGACTGGAGAGTGGACGTAGATCGATTGATCGAACCACTATAAAAATCCTTTGTTATTTATCAGCTTTCTATCTTTCATTCTTATTTTAAACCCAGCACTCAAGTGCTGGAGTATATCCTGAAACTGATATATAACTGTGCAAACAAGGCTAAATATTCTAAGGTTTGAATCACCAGCTGACAGGTCTCAGTTGTCAGCTGTGTACTGAGTAACCAGCACCAGCTGACCAGTTACCAGTTGTCAGCTGTGTGTAAGTAGCGTGCAAGAAAACACTTAACATTATTTCCGCTGCGTAACGTTTTATACTCTAAAAAATCGGGACCAACAAGTGGTATCAGGCGCGGTCGGTCTTTCTAGACTGGTCGTACACTGAGTCGCTTAGGACCGAGATCCAAGTTTCCTTGCACTCCACTTTGTCTGTCTATTGTCTAGCTCAGGTACGCAAGATGAATATCCCCAAGCTGCTCAACTACAATCCGGACAAGCATGATATATGGCGAAAGAGGTCGCTCATTCAGCTGAAAAGCGTCCATCCGGAGATGAAAGACGTGCTGGAGAAAGGGCCGATCGAGATCACCAAGACACAACACCAGCTAGGAGATCGCCCAGCTGCTGAGATCCCAAAGCCCCCAGAAGAATGGAACGCTGAAGACAGGAGGCAGAATCAGCTGGACTCCGTTGCTCTCGATATGATCTTATCATCTCTTCCAGATCCGCTGATGGAGGAAGCCCTCCAATTTGACAGCGCCAAGGCAGTCTGGGACTACCTTGATAGTCTCTGTAAGGAGACAGATCAGATGAAGCGCAACAAGTTGCAAGTTGCGGTGGACAAGTACGAGTCATTCCAGATGCTGACTGGTGAAACCATCAAGGAGATGGAGGCTAGATTCAATGCTATAGTCAGCGAGCTGAAGTCTTTGGACAAGGAGTACTCGAATGCAGAGCTTAATGCAAAGATCCTGTCAAAGATGCCCAAGGAGGACTGGTTTGTGAAGACTACATCTATTAAGGAGAAGGATCTATCCAAGATGACTCCCAAGGAGCTATTTGCTCAGCTCCAAGCACATGAGTGGGATATCCAAATGGTGAACAAAAATGAAGCCATTCGGACCGTTGGATCTCCCAGCATCAAAACACAAGACGAAGCCTACTTCGTCAAGAGGGATTTCAAGTGGAAGCCCAAGAAGCCTTTTCATACTGACAGACCTGCTGGGCAGCACAGCCAGCAGAAAGAGATCCCATCCCCATCGGGATCTAACTCAAAAGGCAGCGAGAGCTCTATCGCAGATCTTGAGCAACAAATGAAGAGACTGGCTGTTCTTCTGGAGAAAGCCAAGGCGAAACATGGAGTTTCTCTCAGCTCATCTGATGGAAAGTTCGTCAAGAGAGCTCCCCGCGCGTGTTATCAGTGCCAATCCCCTGACCATCTTAAATTTGAATGTCCACAAGTGGATAAAGAAGAGCGGGAAAGGCTGAAGAAGCTCTTTGAAGAGCGTGCATCCAAGGCCGTTGCTAAGGCCATGCTGACAAGGACAGAGGTTCCTGATATACCTGACCATGATGATGGAGAGTATGCGTCAGATGAAGAGTCAGAAGAGGAAGCGCTACTGGCGCTGATGGTAGCCTTCGGAAAGGAAGCACATGAAGAATGTGCTGACAGTGAGGCAGAACGAGCACTTGCCGCTGATGATGAGATACAGGATCATGCAACACAGCGTCAGAGGTCGAGAGAGTGGATCTTAGATAGTGGGTGTTCAGCTCACATGACTGGTGAAGAGGATTTGTTTGCAGATCTTATCAAGGTCAAATGACCTCCAGTTATTTTTGGTGATAACTCTAAGGGCAGAGTTATTAGCAAGGGCTGCATCGAGAAGGACGATGTCAGAATTATAAATGTATCCCTTGTTACCTCTCTCAAGCACAACCTCCTGAGTATCAGTCAGCTGTGCGATAGTGGCTACACAATTCACTTCGAGAAATCAGAGTGCCAGATCAAGGACGAGATGACTGGCGAGACCAAATTGAGAGGTATTCGAAAAGGAGGACTTTATACCGTTGACTGGCAAAGCGGGAAGATAGATTCATGCTTCGTGGCCACCAGTACTATGGAAACTAACTGGCTGTGGCACAAAAGGTTGAGTCATCTGAATTTCAGAACTATCAACTACCTGGCCAAGCATGATCTTGTGGAAGGACTTCCCAAAGGAGGATTCAAGAAGGAAGGGATTTGCAAAGCATGCCAGCAGGGCAAGCAAACTAAGAAGTCCTTCAAGAACCAGTCGCCAGTCTGCCCCAGTACCAGTCGGGTACTCGAATTGCTACATATGGACCTCTTTGGACCAGTAGCACCTCAAACCATTGGAGGAAGACGTTATTCGCTGGTGGTAGTCGATGACTACTCGCGCTATACCTGGGTAAAGCTTCTCAGAACCAAGGATGAAGTGAAAATCATTCTTCCAGATTTGATTGTCAAAGCTCAGAAACAGAGAGAAGCTATGGTAAAGCGGATACGGTCAGACAATGGGACGGAATTCTGCAACAGTCTGCTGATGGATTTTTGCACGGAAGCCGGCATTAAGCATGAAAGATCTGCACCAAGGCAACCGCAGCAGAATGGACTGGCAGAACGTAGGAACAGGACGCTGAAAGAAGCGGTCTGATCGATGCTAAATCTGCATACAAATCATAGCATAGAGCAAATAAATTTATAAGTACCCGAAGGTTGTCGAACCCACAGGGATAGTGCAATGAAGGAAAATCATATACTGGATAATGTTTTTGAAACCTTTGTTTGGGTAAATCAATTCAAAAGGTTTTGGGTTTTTCAAAGCAAGAAAATTAAAGAGATAAAAACAAATATTAAAAAGCACAGATTCCAGGGAAATCTACCAAACTGATCAACATGCAAGAAACAATATTCAAACCCAGAAAAGATATTTTTGGTGGAAAATCTGTTAATGTGGAATTAATTCCTTGGTCGGGCAATTAAAACCTAGATTATTAACTAGTGATTATCTCCTCTCGGTCTCAAAAGCACAAGTTAATCAATCTCATAAAGATCTAGATTAATCCTACAATTGAATTCTTCTTGGTCGGACAGAAAATCAAAAGTATTAAATCCTAACTTCCTATTATCAATTTTCACCTCTCGGTCCTTCAATTAATAACTAAAACCTATTCCAATTTTCATCTCTCGATCCTTCAATTGAAAATAGATTTGAAATAAAACATAGGATTTAAACCAAGGGTTTGAATAATTGAATCAAAACATGTATCACAGAAGGAGAAACCCTAGAACCTGTTTAGGGTTCTAGCCTAACATATTGAAAGAAAACATTGCATGGAAAAATAAAGATTGCATTGAAAAGTAAATAAAAAGTAAAGAGGAATTCTGACAAAAACTAAAGAAAACAGAAAATTAAAGTATGGAATAAAGTATGGGAGAGGGAATTTTTTATTCTGAGCTAGTTATGAGTTTATATAGAAGTAGGGTTGAGGTCTTGGATGTATATCTTCGAAAATATGATTGATTGCTTCCATATTGATGTATATCTTGTTCCCCAAGCAATTCTCGCCCAAAATATGTGAAAATCTCGCCAAATCTCGCCATTCATGTCTGTCTCGGCCGAGATGGCTCTTGCCCCGGCCGAGATGAAAAATGCGGCCCGGCCGAGATGGGTTTCGTTTCGGCCGAAACAGAGACGTTTCGCCACTTCCGACCCTTCTGCACAGTCTCACGGTTTTGGCCATAACTTTCGCGTCCGAACTCCGATTGATCCGATTCCAGTTGCGTTGGAAAGCTAACTCAAAGATCTTTCAAATGCCATGATCCATTAGCTCAGATTCCATCGGTGGAAGAAGTAGTGACTGTTCCTTTGAACATCTGCTGCTTTCGGTACGGGTTCTCCATTGAATTTGGCCTAAAACCTGTAAAATCTCACCATGGCAAGCATAATACCCTCTAATATACACTCATGCTCAGTTTATTCAAGAAAACATAATAAATTGCATAAAAGAAAGGAAAAACAAAGCGATAAGAGAGTAGAAAAATGAGCTTATCACGGTCCGGTCCATGCTGGCAGAATCCGGCTTAGGACAGAGTTTTTGGGGAGAAGCGTTGGTGACGGCCTGCTATACTCAGAATAGAAGCGGGATCAACGATAGACTCAAGAAAACTCCCTATGAAGTTTATTTTGGTCGTAAGCCTTCTATAGATCATCTTCGTGCTTTCGGTTCACCATGTTATGTCCATAATAATGGTAAGTCGAAGTTAAATGCTTTTTCGCCTAAGGCTGATGAGGGTGTTTTTGTCGGATATGGACATCCCTCTCACAAGGGCTATAGAGTATTTAACAAGACCACCAAACTTTTGGAAATAACATGCAATGTTGTTTTTGATGAAGCTACTTTAGTGCGCAGGACATTACGACAACTGGCTGAAGATGTTCCTGAGGTCAATGATGTCGTTGATCAGTTGGGCAGGAATTCTTCCAATGCTCAACCAACTGGTTTGACTAGACCCATGACTGGATCATCTTCACAACCAGTATCCTCGGTTGCCCATCAGCAATCCGGGAGGGTCGGTGATGCAATTGACCTTGCTGAGACCTTACACTCAATCTCCCTGAGTGGAACTGGCTCAAAAATTCCAGAAGAAGACGATGAACCAGCTGGAGTGGATGCACCAGCTGACGGTGTAGATATCGCAGAAGGATCAGGAGATCAGTCAGAGAGTGAAGCTGACGAAGAGATTATTCCGCCTGGTGAAGGTCAACCACCAGTTGCAATTGCAGCTCCGACTGGTGAATTTCAGGAAGCACCAGTCATCAGGACAGAAGAACCAACGCCAGCAGATTCTCATCTTCCCAAATGGCTGAGAAATCACCCATCCGAGGCTATTCTCGGTAATCCAGAAGGTTCTGTTCAGACTCGACACGGCAGTGCGCTCCTGACTTGTTTTATTTCTCAAGTGGAACCTACTTCCATAGGAGTTGCGCTAGAATCTGCCGATTGGATTAATGCCATGCAAGAAGAGCTTGCGAAATTCACTCGCAACAATGTTTGGGACTTGGTAGAGAGACCATCACATCAGTCAGTGATTGGCACCAAGTGGGTTTTCAAGAACAAGCGAGATGAGAATGGCACTGTAATCAGAAACAAAGCTCGATTAGTCACCAAAGGTTACAAGCAGTGTGAAGGCATCGACTTCGACGAGACCTTCGCACCAGTTGCAAGAATGGAGGCGATACGGCTGTTCCTTGCGTATGCAGCGTATCATGGATTCACGGTATTCCAGATGGACGTGAAGAGCACCTTCTTGAATGGCGAGCTAAAGGAGGAAGTATATGTCGAACAACCTCCAGGCTTTGAAGTAGGCACCAAAGTGTACAAGCTGAGAAAGGCCCTGTATGGATTGAAACAGGCGCCCAGGGCTTGGTACGAGACGTTATCACAGTTCCTAATCAGTAATGGATTTCGGAAAGGGAAGATCGACAGGACTCTCTTTCTTATCAAGGATGCTGATGATATGCTAATGGTGCAGATATATGTCGATGACATTTTATTCGGGTCAAAGAATATGTCTCTCTGTGAGAAGTTTTCTCAACTGATGCAGAACTCATTCCAGATGAGTATGATGGGCAAATTAACATACTTCCTAGGACTCCAAGTCCAGCAGTCAGCTGATGGAATTTTTATTAATCAGAGGAAGTATGCCAAGGACCTAATTCAGAAATATTGCCCAGAGAAGACTAAGGCTCTCAGAATACCGATGAGCACCAGTTGCCAGATCTTTCTTGATGAAGAAGGAGAATCGGTTGATCCTTCCAGCTACAGAGGTATTATTGGATCACTTCTCTATCTGACAGCCAGCAGACCCGACATTTCATACTCAGTCGGAGTGTGTGCCAGATTTCAAGCCAATCCAAAGAAGTCACACATGGAAGCTGCTAGGAGAATAGTGAAATACCTCAAAGGAACTGAATCACTTGGCTTATGGTACCCCAGGAATGATGAGCTTACACTCATTGGGTATTCAGATTCAGATTTTGCTGGATGCCGTATAGATAGAAAAAGTACCAGTGGTACGTGTCAGTTTCTAGGACACAAGCTAATCAGCTGGTTTAGCAAGAAGCAACACTCAGTTGCTACATCTACTACTGAGGCTGAATATGTTGCCGCTGCCAGTTGCTGTGCTCAAATTCTCTGGATCAAGTAACAACTGGAAGACTATGAAGTGGACACTGGTTGTGTACCCATCTATTGCGACAACAGCAGCGCTATGTGCATAACGAAGAATCCGGTTCATCACTCTAGGACCAAGCACATAGATATCCGACATCACTTCATACGTGATCATGTCGAGAAGAAGGATATCAGCGTAGAGTACATCAGAACCGACGATCAACTAGCTGACATCTTCACCAAACCTTTGCCTGAAGCAAGATTCAAGGAGTTGTGCATCAAACTCGGTCTTATGGAGATTGATGTGAGCCCTAGTGTTGAGGAAGAATGAGTCCCAACTCTCATTCCGCTCTTGATTTCTGAAGGATGCTGATTAAGACTAAGTCCAAGCTCTTAGTCTTCATGTTTTCTTTAGTGGTGGCTCAAAACCACATGTGGTATCTACTGGCAGAACTTATTCCATAAACAACGAAGGAAATGAGTTCCAGCTCTCATTTCGAATTTGCCAGCAGTCATGCACCATCAGTCGAAGTAAAATTGGGTCCCAGCTCCCAATTCCAAGCAATGATGAAGAAGTGAAGAGAAGATTATGCGGAATAAATTGAGTCCAAGCTCTCAATTCTTTCAATCTTTTAAGTTGTCAGCAGACAACTGGTGATATATCAACGACTGGTGAAAATTGAGTCCTAGCTCTCAATTTGTCTAAGTACACGGGAACCAGTTGTGAGTATCAGTTGTCGACTGATAAAAAGGCCATACTGGCAGGGGGGAAGTATGCGACTGGCGTATACTACTGATGACCATGTATACTGCTGATGACCAGTTGAGTCCCAGCTCTCAACTAACGTTCTCTTGAAGTCCAAGAGTCGTGCCAGCTGTCGCAGAAATGGCGGGAAAGATTTAAGATTGGTCTTGCGTGTGCATATCTTCGAAATTAATGCGGCATTTAATGCCACGTTTAATGCGCACAGTGACTGCGCAGTCAAAAGCAATCTCGCGACCAATCAGCGTGTGCCATGTCAGCTACACGCACCATCCCACGTCAGCACGACCACGCACGTCGCTACAGGGAATCATGCCTGCTGATGACCGTCGATCCTCACTTTTGACGAATTCATCTTGTCCATCCATCCAAGTTACACCAGTATAAATAGCTGTTAGTCGTGATCGGAAAAACTCTTATCATTCCTTCAAATTTTTTGAACATTTTTTTTCCGTTCATCTTCCTTAAAATTTCCGAACACTTATTCCCTGAAAACATGGCATCTTCATCCAACCCCGCTGATGATAAATCATCCTCTGCCACTGAGTCTTTGGATCTAGACTTACCATTAGCCGAATCACACATGCCTACCTTCACTGGCATTGTGAAAGAAGAAGACATAGATTATACCTATCCCTTCAACAAGCTTGTTCAGTTGAACAAAAAGGCCACCCAACATCTCCTTTCTAACTCCCAGATCAGAGCCGCCCAAGTCCAGAAGGAGAAGATTTTGAACGACAAACTGGCCGAGAAGTATTACGGCGAGGAGCTCATGGAAATGATCGACCATGAGCAGCTCCGACCATACTTGACGGCAACCCCCAGGAACTTCCACCCACATATGGTCGCCGAGTTCTATGCTCGCGCGGTGATAGCTGACGACAGGAAATCCTTCACCACGTCGGTGTTCGGACACCTGATCACCATCGACGTAGAGTACCTAGCCAACCTCTTTGGGCTGAGGAGTACTGGTGAGGAGGTGGCGACGTATTGCAAGGATGATACGGTGGAGTTCAGGCGGAGGTGGACCGAATGGAAGAAGGAGGGGGTGACTATCTTCAAGACTGGCATGAAGAAGTCAGAAATGGACGTATACTGGCAGATGGTATGCGACATTGTGGTGCGCATGCTCCAGTGCGAGGTCGGCTCCTATGCTGAACTAAGCTTAAAGAAGTTCTCCGTTATGTGCGCACTGGTGGATGGCATATATGGAAACTGGGCCGAGTTCATTTTCGGCCGGCTGCTGGAGAATGTGGAGAAGAACTGCACAGTCAAGACTGACGGCAGGTTCCTCCATGCAGTGTCTTTTGGCCTGCGAATCAGCCACATTCTGGAGGTGGAGATGGGAGACCGAATCGACCGAGGAGAGCAACTGGTCGGGTCCGACTTTATCCCTGTCACCAGGGTCAAACTTCCTGGCCCAGACTACAAGAAGCCTCAACGGATGAGAGGCAAGACGACTGTGGACCCTGCTGATCAAGTTTCTAAGGAGGAGTCAGAACCAGTAGATGAGGCCGTGCCAGCTGTAGCTCTTCCACTGACAGCTGAGGCGAAGGAAGAAATGAAGAGGAAGTATGAGGTGGAATCCTCATTTCTCGAGATGGAGCAAGCAGTGACTGGGTCATCAGCTCATATGCCAGTCACCAGGTCTTCTCCAAGGAAGAAGCCCAAGTTGCACCAGTCCCAGCAGCCCCAGCCAGCTGTCATCTATGCTCCAGAATCAAAGAAGATATCTATACCAGTCAAGAAGTCCTTCCTTGGACTGACTGAGGAGGAGACGATAGATAGAATGACCAGGAAAAGGAAGAGAATCAAGACGAAGGCTGAGAAGCTGGCTGAGCAAGCTGCGAAGGAATGAACAGCTTCCATTGTAAAAAAGAAGCAGGCTCAGGCAAGGCTGAAGGCCTTGGCCGACCAGCGAAAGAGGGAGGCTGAGCTGGCAGCCCGCGATGAAGCCTTTGCTAGGATAAAGGCTGAGCACGAATCCCGTCGTCAGGCGCAGCTGGCGGAGCAAATGCAACAAGTTGCCAAGGGCAAATGGGCTGTTGCCCAGACTTCAAGTGCTGTGCCACCAGCACTAGCTCCGGGCCAGATCCTACCAGAAGAATCTTTTACGCGCCTGTTGGACATGGGATCGGAGGACGTATTTTCCCTGGTTGAAGGTTATCAACCAGAAGAGGACGTGGTTCAAGTCCCACTGGCCGCGCAAGGGGGTGCCAGTGGAGGAGTTGTTGAGCGGGCGACCACCCCAGAAAAACTGGCGAGTTTCTCAGATGTAAGCTCAGATTCTGATGATGTAGAGATGCCAAGGGACGAGGAACCAGCTGCCCCAGTTGAGGAGGAAGAAGTTGCAATGGAGACTACTGGTGAGGAGCCAGCTGCTCCAGCTGCGCCAGTCATAATCATTCCCGAAGAGGAATCCTCACCAGTGGTACATCACTCCAGGGTGCAACGAATGGAGCCAAGGGATCTTTTCCCCAATTTTGAGGCTGAGGCTCGTCCAGCTGACAGTCGTCCACACCCTTCAGAAGCATCCTCATCTTCTGGACGACCAGCAGCATCCTCACCAGCACCAGCACAACGTGTGAGACCAGAGAGGAGGTCTTACATGTTAGGTATCCATTTTCATTCTCTAATCGATGAGGATACCTATCGTGCTAGGGTGACAGGGGTTCACAGGTGGGAGCACCGTGGGGATCTTGCGTTTTATAATTCCCGAGTGTCTGAGCCTTCAGCATTCTTTATCATCCCCATCAGCGGTCTTCCTCACCAATCGATCTACGCCTCGAGGATCTTTGACTGGTGCCTGCCCTTACAACCGATGGAGTATTTCAATTTCTCCATCTATGAGTATGCTGAGAACATCACAGCCGAGGTGGAGAGGGCTGTTGATGAGGAGTTGATCACCAGGTATGTGGACCTGAGTGATGTTCTTGATGAAGAACTCTTTCTGGAGTTCCGGCGCTGGAGGATTTTTGACTGGAGCCAACGCCAGTTAAATGTGGAGAAGAAGGCGGTCCTGTATGCCAGGCTCGGGCTTGGGTACTGGCGAGCAGAGGAGGAATGGGCAAATGAGTTTATGGGTACTGAAGCCCAAGGCCACCACCAGCTGTCTATCAGGCGAATCAAGCGCCGATTGAAGAAGATTGCTCTCTACAGACACCTGACTGGATCCTCAGGCCTTCCACGATCAAAACCGAAGTTACCTTTCCTCCAGTTCCAGAGCACCAGCCGAGGGTATCAGCTGATATACGCTCTCCGCCGCATCAGGGTACTTGTCACTCTCCCCAGGATCCCTCCATACTTTGCTATCTTCTTTGATATGGCTGCCAGCTCTCTGCTGGTAGACCACATAGTGGAGGAGGATCCCTCGAGAGGTTGGTGGCTGACCACTGCCGTCCCCCCTGTTCCAATGGTCATGGGCGATCTTGTCCCATATCATATGGACTGGCAGCTGGTGGTTTTCACAGCCCCACCTGTTTTTGCACAAGGCCCGCCAGCACCAGCCGAGGTGCTCGCGGAGGAACCAGCATCAGCTGAGGTGCCCGCGGAGGAGCCCGCCCCAGTGGAGGTACCAGCTGAGTCTGCACCAGAGATGGCTGATACCGCACCTGATGTGCCTTCCACTTCCATGGAAGTATCAGCGGAGCCACTCTCTGAAATTCATCCTCCTGCACATCTTCTTGCCTACATTGACGTCAGGATGGATCAACGTCTCGACACCCTCCGAACTGAAGTAGCGCAGCAATTGGAATCTGTCACCACAGGTGTTTCCACCTTTTTGGCGCGGATCCAAGAGGGGGAAAGGGCGCGAGCACTGGCTGAAGAGGAGAGAGCCAGAATTGCTGAGGAAGAGAGACGCCTTGCAGCTGAAGAGAGGAGAATTGCTGCTGAATGGAGGCTGAAGAGAGAGCAAGACATGGCCGATCTTACTGAGATCCTGAGGTCTATCACCAGTGCTCGGACTCAGTCACCAGGATCATCTTCCAAGCCATAGTCTAGTCTCTTTATGTTTCTGTAAGTAAATCAGTTAGACTAGTCAGTTATCATTCAATGTACATGTAATTGCTAAATCTATAATGGAATGTTAACTGACAAGTTGATGACAATCTCTTATTGTCCAACAATTGTCTAAGTTTTTACTTACCAGCTGAATTTACACATCCAGTGTAATCAGCACCAGCACTTATCTTGCATATTAAATTTATTGACATGCTTATTTGCTCTGATCTTAATTTCCATATTTTTAAACGAGCAATATCTTTCCTTAGTTGAGGGGGAAGATTTCTTTGAGTTAGAGCTGATGCTGAGGAAGTAATTTCATGGGTTTAGATCTGATAGGTTTCACTTGTAAAACCCTGAAATCCTTTGTAACTTTCCTCATCAGCTGAGTGCTCGCTGGTTAGGCTTTGATCGCACCAAAAAGGGGGAAATTGTTGGGAAATCTGTCTAAGGTTTCCTCCCCCATAGCTTACTTGTTTAGATTATAGTTTTGGTGGATCAAATCCTAAGTC